>OMNV01010825.1:47832-143343 GCA_900303265.1 Brotula barbata | reverse complement strand
CATCACCCCCCCCCCCCCCCCCCCCCCCCCCCTTTCCCCTCCCCCCCCCCCCCCCCCCTCCTCCCATAGGTCTCTTTATTTGTCTCTATCCAGCTGATACTCAGTTGGTGTACGCTCTCAGAGGTACAACTAGTCTCAGAGAGAGAGAAACAGACAGACAGCTGGACAGACAGGGATCTCCTATTATTTTTCTAAAATCATTTTGTAGGATTTAGGTTTTTTTCCCGTTTGAGCACTCATCATGTTGGAGCGACTGCAGTCAGCCCTGAAAACTGTTAAGGAATCTAAACGTAAATATTACATTCATTTTGTTGTCCTTCCCTCCTGCCTCCCAATGTTGTTTCATCGTTGTTTCCTCTGTATTAATTATCCTGTCCTTTACCCTTCCTTCCCTCCTACCTACCTTCCCTCCTTCGTTTCATACTTATTTTTTCTGCTCTACTTAGCTCTCCTCTCTTTATCAGCTCTCTGGAATGTTTGGAATATTTTCTCCCCACTTCAGCTACCTGCAGTTATGACACTCTCTGCCTGTGTGTGTGTGTGTGTGTGTGTGAGAGAGAGAGAGTTCTGCTTCAGGTCAGTCCTCCATTGACAGCTGGGGCTAATTTCTAGTTTGGTTTCAGTTCACACAGTTTTTCTGTATTTGTCAGTTTCTGGGTGTATCCATTTCGGTTCACTTTTCCGTTTGTTTCCCAGTGTTTTTTGTCCTGTAGCCTGAACTCAGTCTGTCAGTCATTTTAACTAAAACTAATATTGACAGAAGACAAATCTGCTGCAGTGTTAGCTGCTGCTGTTAGCTTTCAAATTCTGGTCCCAGTTTGTATGTTTTACCTGTGGTTAAAATGGACTGGATCAACTTTTCAGATCATTCTGGGGGCGTTTGAAAAAGGTTTTTTTTCTTAAATTCTACATTTGAACAGTTTAGATCATGTGTAGGCCAGTTTCTCTATCACCCACGGCGTGAATACTAATGTTAAACTATGTCTTCACCGTGGCTTTTGAGAACTAATGACAACAAAGGAGTCAGTCTTCGTCCATTCAGGTTAGGTTTAAGTTGTGTTCTTCAGATTTAAAATAAATTAAAGGGTTTTGAGGAATATTACGTCTTGACTAGGTCAATGTTTTTTGTGTAAGTTGTATCATTCTACCAGGTCTGAAGATCTAGATCAATTACAATATGGAGCCATGTTGTTATTGCTTTTTATTGTGCACGCCACAATAAAAGCTAAATCTATCTTGTGTATTCTTGAATAAAACTTTGTTATGCTATAATGACAACCAGGCCTAAATTCTGTTCTATTCTACACACCCTGCATATACAGTATATCTCCACAACATTTCTTACAGGAAGTTACTATAGGATAGAGATCCATGAAAAACCTTGGTGAGCTGGGTGTTATCTGATTGGTCATTCCCAAAATGTTCACTCGACATTTCAATGTTATTGCTGTTTCTATGATATGTTGGGATTACAAACAGCAGATGATGATGAAAGAATGCAATTTTGTCATTTTGTCACTAAATTACCACTTTTCCTGGGGGGATTGCAGAACTTAATGTAATTTTGTCTGAGCATTTTTGTTTGGCGATTCCCTGAAATTCTATTTAGCTCATTTATTTGTGGCATTAATGTAATCATCAGCCCACATTTCCAGCAGACACTTTGTTTCTTCCTCATTCCAACTGCTACCATGGCTCATCAAAGCTGATATACTACTGTGTATTTACTTTTTACAATACCCATAATGATAAAATTGTGTTCCGACCAGCCTTAACTGGGTTAGCCTGCAAGTGAACCAAGCCCACCATTATTTAATGCATTAGAGTCTGCTTGTTTGGTTCACACCATAGTGTATTTGTGCAATGGACAATGGGAAAAGTTCCATTAGAGCACACCAAACGTGTGAAAGGTGTTTCCATGTGTTCCACAGATCCATTCTCACTTTTATATTTTGAATACATTGTCATATGTTGAAAGTTTTGTTTGATTTTGTTTAACTTTGTTTTTCCCTCTCATGTTGTGGGTTCCTGCTTGTGGCAAGGTTTGTTCTGTTTGACATCCTTCTATTGTAAATCAGTCAAAAGCAGAGGGAAACTGTTTGCTTGCACCTCCATTATTTCCATCTTATTTACTGAATAGGTGACAATATAAATCTCCCCCTTGTCCTTATCTTTTCTTCTCCTTTGTGTCATCTTCTACTCTTTACTTAGCCCTCCCTCCTTGTTTCCTCTCCTCTACTTCTTGCCCTTCTGCTGTCCTTGTTAACTCTCCTATGCTGATCCACTCACCTCTCCTTGTTTCCTATCCCTCTCTTTCTCCCTATATCCTTATCTATCTCGCTCTCGCTCTCTCTCTCTCTCTCTCCCTCCATCTCCTCTTCACCTCTCTCTCTCTCTCGGTCACTACGTTGACCTGTCAGTCTGGCTAACATCATACTCTCCTCCTCACTTTCCTCACCTTCTTTCCAGCACTAATATTTATTTCATCTCTCCATCTGTCTTTCTCTCTGCCAACATAACTACATTTTCTTCCTCCTCCACAGACACTGAACATGATGAACTCAGCACTTTGCTTATCAGCTGACATGCAAACATTCACTCTCCCATCACTGGGTGTGTGTCTCTGAGACAGAGAGAGAAAGAGAGACCAAGCTTCCGTATAACTTTACATTTTTTAAAACAAAAGATTACAGTCTGCAACTGTCTATGAGATTATTTTACCAAATTGAATTAACAACCTAGATTGAATCTGGAACAACTCTGAAAGGAATAACTATTCAGGGTTTCTGATGGTTTAGGAAAGTTACATTTAAGACTTTGAAGAGCTCTGCTATGTGTTCTTTGTGTGCTCATCTACTGACTTAGTTTCAACCACTGTTAGTACATCTATTTTATTTCTTTTTTTCTTCCAGTCTGTTTCTCATCTGTTTGCTGATGATGCAATCACTCAGGCCTCTGGGAGCCTGTGTGTTATGTGTGTCTGTTTGTCTGAAAAATCTTTCTGAGAGTAAGCCATTTGAACACTGATTAGAAGTGATACGGGATCAGGTGTGTGTTTGTGTGAGTTCATGAAGGACGAACTTGCAACTCATTGCAGTGCCAAAACGCAGCTCCAAACAGAATTTCTCTGACAGGTCCAAATGGAGTTTGACAGGAACCAGACGGGTGATGTTTAGAGCACAAACATCATCCATCAGGATGATGAACAGGATGAAGAGGAGTGGAACTGCTGTCAAAAATCACAAATGCATATTTCTTGTTTTAGTGCATAAAATGACACAACTTGTGCGTAATTTACCAATTCCTCTAAAAAAAAAAAGACAAAAGTCATGTGTATTTTCAAATTTTATATTTAGACGTTGAATTTTCTACAACTACAACTTCCTTATTACATTACAAATGTACAGACAAGAAAGGACTGTTGAAATACGTCACTAGCTGGTCATGTGACCAGCAGCTCAACAGGCACATGTTGAGGCAGACTTTGAACCTGTTATGCGTGAAAATGAGAAACACGCAGACGTTTTTTTTTCTTCTTTTTTTTACTGACAAAGCATACACAGATACGTGATTTTTGATCGCAATCCCACTCCATGTGCCTGGGTCTAATTCCTCACACACTACGCAATGGTCAATGGACTGCATTTCTAAAGAGCTTTTCTAGTGCGAAGACTCAAAGTGCTTTACAGTATTTGCCACACATTCACTCATTCAACCAACACAGCCAAGGTAACCATGCACGGCCCACTTGCTCAGGGACCTTAGACATGGAGCAGGGGATACATCTGGCAACCTTCTGATCAACAAGTGATCACCCTACGCTTTAAGCCATACCACCCTCAAGTACTGAGAATCAATTGGTAAAACCAGAAATATTGATGGTCTACTAGCAGTCATACTTCTATCTTACATCTCTTATTTAAAGTCATTCACTTAATTACTGGGAAGCCTTTTCAAATTGCCCTCTTAATTTTTTTTTACGTGGCCCACTGTTCCCCACCAGTTCTCCACCCTATTGATGACAATGTTGGGGTAGAAAGGGTGGTATTTCTTTTTCTGAAAAACATTGCCAACAGTGCATGTGAGGGGGAAGGGGAGTTCATTTGAAAAAAGACCCTAACTTAAGTCCTAATTGGTTAAGGATCTTATAATAATCTATGAGGGCGTAATGGAAGTCTGTGTCTAACATAGCGTCATAAAGTTTTAATTGGGTATTTCAGGGTCTAATACAGGGTTTGTGAAATTAATGGGACTTTTATAAGTTCTCTTGCTCAGTCTAGTTGATCACTGAATATTCTCTCCATCACTTCATTTGTCAGTTCGAAGATGTTAGTTCATCCAAGCAGACTGAACAGACCTCAATTATTAAACCCCCAGCACATCCATTATTACACAGCTCACACTCTCTACTTTTACACGCACTCAACACTGACAGTATTTGTCACAGAGATTAAAGGAACATGCAAATAATCCATGTCATGTATCTATCTATCTATCTATCTATCTATCTATCTATCTATCTATCTATCTATCTATCTATCTATCTATCTATCTATCTATCTATCTATCTATCTATTAAATACCTCTTTAAAATAAGGTATCATCCATGTCTCTCTGACTTCTGAAGTTATAAAGCTTAAAATTTACAATAGGTGAAAATATGAATGGCAACAATGAGTTTTGAATCTTGATCCTAAAATAAGTAGTCTAAAAATGAATGATTTTTCTCTTTTTCTCTCACGCTCTCTGTAGCATCCTCCCTGATGTCCCACCGCTTTGTGACGGTGCGACGCGGCAGCCCGGCAGCTCGCAGTGGTCAGATCCAGCCTGGAGACCAGCTGGAGGCGGTGGAGGGCCGGCCGGTCACATCCCTGCAGCACCGAGACCTCGCCCAAATCCTGAGGAGGGCGGGCAATACCCTGAGGCTGAGCATCACGCCACGACACCGTATGACACACACACACATAAACTTCAGAAATTAACTCTGGCACAAGTTTCCCTCTGACCACAAAAGATTCACGATTATAACGTTATATATAATGGATGAATGGATGGATCTAACATAAGAATTCAAATATTCTGGATTATGTTTATTTACAGAGTAAATTTTAACCTAGACTGAATCCTGCAGAGGGACACCTCACTCACACCTTTGGTCAATTAAGATTGTCCACTTCACCTAAACAGCCCAACCCTGACAGGGATTCCTCCTCTTCCATTCTTCAGCATCAAATTTATCACTCCAGTAACACTAACAGTCAGGATGCCACTCCATTTATCTCACAAAAAATGAAAGTAATATTGTGAAAACAGGCTGCAGGACAACATTATCTGAATCATATGATGAAAAAGTTTCACAGAACTACTGTGCATCACAACCATTTATCGCATTATTTATTTGTCTGCTGCTTTTTCTCAGATGCCCCTGCTCTCTCTGACGGAGCAGATTTAGATGTTGACGGCAGGACATTGAAGGGAACCAAAGGAAAATCAAAGGTCTCGGTCACACTGACTCTCGCTGACTAAGTAATTTTCAGCCAGCTCATAGGATGGACAGACATAAGTAGAAATAAGCTTTCTGTCTCCCTCTTTCTAAGGATGAGTCCAGGTTCTATAATGTGGATTTGGAGAGGGGTCCGACAGGGTTTGGCTTCTCTCTGAGAGGGGGCAGTGAATATAACATGGGGCTGTATGTGCTGGGGCTGATGGACGGGGGCCCAGCCCAAAGGAGCAATAAAATACAGGTATACAAACACACACACTCATCTTTCCCTCTTTCCTTGTCTTGTACACATTGTGAAAGAAGTATTTTTCCCTCCAGGCTTAAGTGGTTAAATCTGCTATATAGTTCATGAGAAAACGAACTGGAGATGATAATGAGCGCAGCAGGGATGTATTCGGGATTTACGTTGTTGTATATAACACTAAGTTCCAAGATATGTTTGTTTTGCAGGTATCGGACCAATTGGTGGAGATCAATGGGGACAGTACAGCAGGAATGACTCACAGTCAGGCTGTGGAGCAGATCAGGAGAGGGGGACACAGAATCCATCTGGTCTTAAAGAAAGGAAATGGATACGTGCCTGATTACGGTAAAATTTAACTGCATATCAGTGCGCAGATATCTATTGTATGGTTCTCCTGTAAATAAACACTGTTAAATGTTTGGACTGCAAGGAAGCACCTGAGCAGTAGCACGTACTGCACACAGCTGCCTGAGTGAGTGAATAGAAATACAGTCAGCCAAGGAGGAAAACATGACTTTGGACAGCTGACACAACAAAGCACCAGTGAGAGGCGACAGGAAGTTGTGATATTTTGCTTTTCTAATAAGGAAGAATAGTGAAAAGCTGCTGTACAATGAACATTCTGGCTACTAAACTGAGAAATCTGGAACTTACTTTCTATTCAAAAGCTAACAGAGACACTGAAACAGTTCAGATTTCACTTCAAACACTTGCAGTCAACATTTCATCATGGGTATATTCTGTGACAATCCCAATGCCAAGTTCTGCAAACACAACAATCCTGAAAACAGGATACAATAGGTAAATCAGCTTTGGGGAAGTGTGCAGACTTTGTACTAGGCTACATCAAACATAGATATCAAGTGTATATCCATCTTATGCTCCGACTCTGGGGAAGATGGATATCCATGAAAAAGTTTTAACCCGATTCTTCAAAGTTAATCTGATTTGCATGTAAACACAGTCAGTGTTGGCATGCATGACTTTGTTCGTGCCTTCCTATTTCGGAAGAACCAGCAAATTCTGAAAGCGTGCTCGGGGCCAGCCCTACTTCTTTGGAACTGGTTGATGAAAGGAAATGTCACCAAAAATCCATCTGCTGCCATTTTTTATAGCATATCTGGTTTATTGTGAAAGGTACAGTAGAGAGACAGACAGAAAGGCAGCAAAGGGCACAGGTTAGAAACAAACCTGCGCCATTGCGGTATGTAGCATGCGCTGTACAAGGTGAGCCACCGAGGCTCCCCCATCTCTTGCCAAATGATTACATTCAGCACAAAGAGAAAGAACACACCCAATGTTTCTTTGTAGACTTCAGCTGCTATTTTCTTTTTTCTGATTTCCTGATTCATATAACAGCAGGTTACTGAATGTTACTGGTAGTTTTCCAATCTCTATCCTCATGATTTATCCTGTATGATTAATCACTAATGAAGATTATAATTACCTGTCGCCCAAAAGTGATACACTGGAATTTTTTACAACATTTCATAGTTTTCAGGAAATGTCCGCCTGAACTAGGTCACTGATATTGTTTTTGTAAGATAAAACATTTTAGGAAAAACTGAACGCCTGAACGTTGTAGACTGTAACAATAGAATTTCTTTGGAATCATTGGCTTCGATGTAAGATTGTTGGTATTGGATTGTTCTTTTGACCAATCAAGAACACAGGCGTGAGGTGAATAATTAGCATGAACTTACCATGTCCATTGGTCTGGCAATGTTGTTAGTTGACCTCCAAGTGGATCCTAATGGAAAAGACAAACACATGTAAAAGTCTTTAAATGTTATTACATGAAGTTAGAATCTTTTGTGGTTTTCCTCCCCTGACTGACATCTAGCTGTAGTAATCACAGCAGGTTGGCGAGCAACCACTCCTATAGTTGATGTCACTTGTTGACATTTCCAAACACATCAATGTGATAGTGTTAGGAATATACATCCTTAATCTTTAATGGACATGTAAAGGGAAAAAACCAAAGCGTTTCAGTACGAACCCTGTTTGGTTGCTTTC
Source organism: Brotula barbata (assembly GCA_900303265.1). Lineage (NCBI taxonomy): Eukaryota > Metazoa > Chordata > Actinopteri > Ophidiiformes > Ophidiidae > Brotula > Brotula barbata. The sequence continues at coordinate 135,580 of OMNV01010825.1, read as the reverse complement.
TTGACATTGCTTGATGTCTTGTGAATGAGGGAGTTTCTTTTTTTAAGACTGTTTAGACAAGAGGTGTGCATCCGCAGTTTACTCTCTTTTTTTGTTTTCTGCACTTACCTTTCAATGGTTGTTCATCAAAACTGTGCACCCCTACCTGGAGCAGCCATGTTAAGACCTCCTTTTACCTCACCAAAACTCTGTCATTTTCAAATGGCGTCAGGTCAGACACCATTACTGAAAAGATCCTGACATGACCCTATTTTTTTCATGGATTCCCATCCTATTGTAACTTCTGGGTACATTCCAGCTGGAATATGATTGAAAGTTTTATCATTTGCTTTTAAACCTTGCACAGCCAGACCTCACTATATTTGTGACCTCCTCCACCTTTATTTTCACACCTTATCCATGAGTACACTTCACAAAAATAATGAAATGTTGAATCTTGAAGTATCACAGAATGTTAAGATGAAGAATTATGGTATCTATAGTCCAGTAAACAAAACAAGTGCTGTGGAAAAAAAACTGGCACATTTTTTTCCTTTTCTTTCTTAATTCATCTAATCTGAGCTAATCTAATCTATTCTAATCTAATGATTTCATTACCTGAAATCAGATCTGGGATTGTCTTATTTCCACTCTTGACTTTGTATTTCTTCCTTCTTTTCCTTAATATTTTCTTTACTGCCTCTTTTTCTTCCTTCTTTTTCCTCCTCATCCTCAGTGGAGTTGTCCAGCCTGTCTTTGTGTATGACAAACTCCAAGCAGGGAGAGCCATGTTTCTACGTGATTGGACGCACTGAAAATTCGCGGTTGGTAATTCATCCGTTCACTTCTGACACTTCTCAGTTTCTCTCACTTCCTTTCTTCACTGTCCCTTCATCTTCACCTTTTAATCTCGAGGTTTAGCTGCAGGCGTAAGTAATCACCATTGAATGCCATGGCGGCTATGTGTCTAAACAGACTGATGAGCACTGTTATAATTGTTGCCTAAATTTAATCAAATCACACACACAAACACACTCAGTATTATGGGGTATGTTGTCATACAAACACATTCATCAAAGTTCTATCGCTTGAAATCGAAATTTAATGAAGATTTTTCGTGATTCCATGAATCCGATGATTTAGTCATCTTTAGGAGGTTATATTTTTGGTTTGCTTTGTTTGCAAAATAATTCAAAAGTTCAAGTTAGAATTTATAATAAATTTTTACCACCTGAAAGTCCTGAAATGTTGAAACTTGTGTAACCCAGATGAGCATAACACTACAATGACAATGTGGTTTTCTTCGAAACGAATCCTTTAATCTAAAAAAAAAAAAATTAGACCTATTACAGACTATTACACAGGTGACAACTAGTTTGGATCCAGATAATGGTCAGAATCTGGATGGCTACAAACAGGATCCGGTCTTTCAGATAGGATATATATTTATCCTGGTATAGCTAGGTGCTGATCAGGGCAAAAAATATGCAGCTACCACTGTCATCTAGTCGAGATTGTGCTGATTCAGTGATGTATACAAACAGCTTGACTGTATCGTCAACAGCTACAGAGCTCCATCCAGAACAGTTGAAACATTATTAAATTATTCATTTACTTTCATATGTCCTAAACCACTCAAGAGATAGAGATCATCCAAGATACTGTGGGGAGGTTTTCAAGGTCTAAGAGTCAGAGTATAAAAGTCAAGTGTGCACAGAAATGTTGTTAGGAGAGTAGCTGCTAATAACATACCATAGCTGCTTCAGTACATGCCATCTGTTATTTCCTGTTACTACAGATGGTACGTGGTAAACACTGGCATGTATGATCACAGCCTCAGATTAGAACCTGATGAAAACAGATTCAAACCAAAGTGACCAACAGCATTGTTCCTGCTGCTCCGTCAACTCATTGTGACATCCCAAATGGCACAATCTCCCAAAATGAGGGAACCCAAATTATCCCTAACTTAGTAACTTATTTGTTTTAACCATTAGACCATGCATTTTTTACTTTTATCATTACTAACTTGACCATGACTGTTTTTGTCATTTTCCTGGAAGGATTTGACTTCCAGTTTTCCAATCATGTCCTTTACTGCCATCTAGTGGCAAATAGAGGACATAAGGCAACTTAACACAATAGCTTAAAGAATCTCTCTCTTTCAGGCCCTGAGGAAGGAGCCCTCTCCCCCTCCCCCTCTCCATACACAGAGGAGCAGGGTATGGATGCAGTAACTACAACGACCGCCTCCCTTTCCCGACAGAGGGAAGTAGGAGGAGAAGAAAGGAGGAGGAGGGAGGGAGGAGAGAGGCCAAAGAACAGAGGCGGGAGCGCCACAGCAGGAGAAACCAAACGCAAAACAGGAGGAAGGGGAGCGGCAGGGACTCCTGATTTGGACCTGGATGTAGTAGAGGAAGAGGCACATGAACAGGAGAGAATGAGGACGGAAGAAGAGGATGACAAGAGAAAGCAGGCAGTGGATAAGAAGGAGCGGAGCAGAAGGAAGGAAGAAGAGGAGAAGAGGAGAAAGCAGAGGAGTCAGAGTGGCAGACAGAAGGAGAACCAGGACAACAGGAGGGAGCAGGAGAGGAAGAGTAGGAGCTTACCTGTAAACAGTACTCCACCCTGGGAAAGACCAATGGAGGAAGAGGGGAAGGAGTCAGGAGGAGCGAGGGAGAGAAGGAGGACCGATAAAAAGAGCAGGAGGATGAGAGAGGAGGAGAGCATCCAGGGAAAGGTGGAAGTCAAGGAACCTCAAACTCGTAGTGTAAGGCATTCTGGGACCTCTGCCTCAGCCTCCAATCAGAGAGCAGCGTTCTCTTTCCTCATGCCGCTGGACCTGGACGACAACAATGACCGCCATCACGCAACTGACAACGAATCAGTGGCCAGCTTCTCCGAGGTCAGCCTATCAGCAGCCAGCATTGCTACCACAGGATGGATGGATTCTGATTGGAGGAGTGATGAGCTGTCATCGCAACATGGAAACACTCCTGGCCCGTGGCTGACACCGAGCCCACAGAAACTAACACAGGTTCTGATTGGCAGTAGACTTACGAGACGGGAACTAATGGGAGGGCTCTCTCTCTGATTGGCCAGCCATGAGGACTCTTTTTCATTGGACTTTTTGATAGCTGGATATAAGGGCTTATTTCATTGGCCTGCTCAGACAGGAAGACTCGCCTTTGTCTCTGTCTTATAAGATGACAATGAACATCTCTGTTTTTGATTGGACCGTCAGACGCACGTAACCCAAGGACCTGTTTCCGATAAGTGTGAGTGATTTGAGGCAACTTTTTGATTGGGCCCCTTTGGCCTACCCTCTAAGAACAAAAGAGCCAATGATAGCTCTGCTGCACATAAATCCGCCCAGTTATCCAGCACTATCCAATCACCTCACTTCTTTCATTTACCCAGCAACCTTCAGTGTGATGTCACTGTTCCTGTCTGTCCACATGTGCACACTGATGTGACATTTGACCCTGAAACATCATAATTGTGTCACTTGAGCGTCCTTGCACCTTCTGTTCTTGGGATTTCCTATTTTAAAACAAAAGTCACAACAAAAAGAAAAAAAGAAAACTGGTCTAGAAAATAAAATTTTGTTGTTTTGTTTTGTTTTGAGTATTTTCACATTGCCAGGCAAACATAAAAATCCAGAATGTAATAGTACAAAATGCAAAGTCAGGACAAATATCTCTTGAAAAAGTGAATCAGGAGTGCTTGTGGAATGTTATTTTTCCCCACATGTTGGCCAACTACAAGGTGCTCAGGATCCCAGAAGTGAACAAAACCTATTCAAAGTTTATACATTTTTAGGGGTCATGGTTAGGGGTAGGGGTTATATTTAAGGGTTATTAGGGTTATATCAGGCAAACTTACAACTATAACATTTTTCATACAAAACATGACAGTAGTACAACATTACAGTGTCCTGATGACGAACAACCAATCAAATAAAATGTGGCGCATCTGTGCCTGCCTACATTAATTTGCAGTTAAAAAAAACTTTGCACATTTAGATATTTATGCAGCTAAATAGATTTTGCTGACACACGTGGTGTATCAGCAAAACTCAAGCAGCTGAAGAGCTGCTTGATTTTACTTCAGCAGTGAACACAAGCAGCATTCTGAAGTCTGAGTTTAAATCTAATGTTTCATTTTAGATTTTACAGTGTAAAATATTTGGCTTCAGACTTTAAAAAACATTTCTAATTTGCGTGTTACAAAACCCCCTGAAACATTCAATATCACATTGAACAGCAATACTTACAGAATCACAATTTTTTAATTATATTCGCAACCAAATATCATGGTAACATTGTATTGGCTTACATGCAAAATTTTTCTTGACTTTTTTTCTCTCTGCTTTATTTTATTTCTTGGTATTGCTATTCGATATGCAATGTTAGTTTTAGAGTCGGAAATCCAATGAAAGGAGGGTACAGGGACATTTGTGACATCGTCATTTTCATCCTCACAATCTTCATCTGTCTAACTCACAATGAATTATGCAATGAAACAACAAGAGAAGGCAGGCAAGAGAACATTTTTGTCCAATTGCCTGCGAGCTAAAACTGATCACTAACACCCTGATTTGTTTGCGATCTACAAAAAAAGTCCTCTCTCTTTACATATATATGTATAAATATATAATCATAGCATGAAAGCATTATTTGAATGATTTTATTTGTATTTTTGTAAGCAGAATACATATATGAATATAGGATAAATGACATTATGAGAGATTAAAAATATCAATATATGATTTGATTTGATTTGCTTGCTTGCTTGTAAAAGAGAGAAATCCTTCCCCAGTGTTACAGAGCCATAAACACACAGAGTTTGTACGGGTCCCGTTGGCTGTAAATAATGTTCTTCTCAGAGTCTCTAAGGAGTAACATGGCCAACAGGTGACCTGTTACTATAGCAACAGCCATGGACGTCCACCTGCAGCTCTGGCCCATACTAAGTGCCTCATTTTTTTCAGCCTTTGTCCTGCACACTGACACTGAAGCTGCAGGCAGACACACACATACATTTCCTGTAAGACGCACACGCACACACACACACACATCTTATCACACCTAGTACTGCCTCACTCCCCTTGTTTTTAAGTTGCAGATTTTTACCCCAGTCACAGGAATAAGCTGTGTTTTTTGTCAAAAACAAAGATGACTGGAAAGATCTATGAGTAAAAACAATATGACTGAATGATCCAGCTGATGTCTGTTGCACTCTCTAGTGATAGCTGCAATACTGTGGCATCACAGTCAAGACTGAATTCTTAAATTCTTGCAACAGTGTGCATCTCTATCATTATAATCAGTAAACAGAATGAATATATAACTTATATCAATTAAAATTCCCCTAATCCTTTATGCCAAAATTACATCCATGTCACTAAAATATCATTCATCATTATCTGCCATCAATAAACAAACACATTTTATTATTAAGTTTAGCTGTCACTGCACACAAAAAATCCTCTCTCTTCTCGATTCTTACTTCAAAGATGAAGAGATGGTTGGAACAAATCACACTCCCTCTAGAATGAGATAGATATATACGAAGACACCGAAACTCAGCATCTGCACTGGCATGGATTTAATGTCAACATCTACAGCAGACATTGAAGGGAAAACCTTCTCCTTTCACTTTTCTTAATGCCTGTCCGTGTCTGCCTGTGGCGCAGCAAAACTGACATTTTAAAAACTGCACGTTTGGCTAGACTAGAACTGTCACAATTACTTCATTATCGATTACTCGATCTAAAGAAATTTAAATTGTACATATTCAGCTTCTCTGTAGTATGACCTGACACTTCTGTCCTGTTGGAGGTAATAATGTACCATAAACTTGGCCTACCAACCATCAAACAAAAGTAGTTTTAATTTCTCCTTCTTGTCACACATATACAGTAGTCACAGTATATTCAGTACATAAACAAATATTGATTACTCAACTAATAATCTAAAAAACCAATATACAAATGCATTCTCAAAAAAGTCAATAGTGACACCCATACACTAGACACGAGTGTGTTAACTAGCCTTTGACACGTGTCTTCAATGGGACAAACACATGCAAACAGAAGTTTTTGTTATAATCTATCGGCAAACTGAAAGCTATGGTTGATTAGTATTTGTTATTGATCAAACAGTTTTGGCGACCAAATATTTGAATGCGCGTTTAGGATGTAGCAGCAACTACTCAAATTCTTCAAGCAATATCGTGGGTTGATCATAATGATTATGATTAAATTTTTTTATTCCATTTTATTTATCTGAATGCAGCCTCAAACACACACACACACACATTGAGAGACATGCAAGACATAAAGATGTCCATTCTCAATTACTTCTTTGTACCCTGTGTCTTTAGATTTCACTCTCTCACACACACACAAACACACGCATACACACACACACACAGGGCCATAGCTCTACCATTGAAGACACAGAGTTCATGTCCTCAGGCTGTTATGGGGTGTTGTAGGTAATTTAAGGCTTGATGCCAACATATTTCAGAATGATAATTATGGAATTTGACACTTTTTAAGTCAAATGAAGATATGCATGAATAATGTATGCTAGGATGCAGTATTTCTAAGCCTCGCGTTTGGAGTAGATTTATTCTTACAAGCAACATTTACATGTAGAGAAATTTGCGATGCATGCATGCCACTGCATTTACATGAATAATACAAATTACAGAGATTATAGCTGACCTAAATACATAAATCATTACAAATGCCAATTAACAGAAAGACTTTCAGACTTTCATTAACTTTCAGACTTTTTTGTTCATGTGTATGTGTGTTTGTTGTGTGTCTGGTCTGACCTCCTTGTGTTCAGGTTATGGCCCTGCACATACACACGCACGCACACTGCAAACATCTCTCCATAACATCATTGTGTTATAATTTCAAGTACATTTCACTTTATGTGTCTGTCTCTGCGTTACCAAACTCAGAGGTTACACTATAACACGTTCATACACACAGCCCTTTAGCCCCTGTGCTCCCTCTAAAGGCATTTTGTCTTCTATGCATTTTAAAAGACTCTGTGCTGGTGTCCTCCTTGATTGGTTGTGACCAGGAAGTGATTGAAGACAGTGCTCATGGACCACTGAGGAGCCTTTTTATACTAGGTTACAGGTTTAGCATCAAAACACACCAACAAAGCAGAGGATTCACCATCTGTGTCTGGATTCAGAGGCAGGAGCCCACGGAGGACCCTGGGGCGTCAGTTGAATCAGAGCCACCAAACCAAAAGACCACAGAGCCTAAAACTGGTAGTACATTCAAGCACTTCTTCTCAAGAGAGAAGGTAGTTACAAAATCTAATGATTTTTCGGGGGAAAAATGTGTCCAAACCAGGTCACTGACTTCTTTTTTTTGGAGATTCTGGAGATGTTTGGTGTTCAATTTTGGTGCTTGAATCCGACCTGAAATTTAAAAGTCTTAGCCTTGTCCAACAGGGCCTGGAAACCTACCATAATATTTTCATTCTGAACCTGAACAGCCTCAGCCTGACATAGGGCAAAGTTTTCAAACCAAGTATAATCTGATCAAACAGCATCACACACTCTTTTGCTTGGTGAATGAATAACTGATAGATACACTGTCAAAAAGAAACTCTATCCCCCACTGGCCTGGGGTAACATTGCATACAAAATATATTGCATACACACCTAGCAAGACGTGAAATTCTGTGCCAGGCCCGAGCCATATATGGATCTTAGAAATGATGGCCATATGAGGCCTAACCCCACAAGAATATTCCATATTTTCTACGTACCAAAAGGGCATTCAGAAGTTACTATAGGACAGAAATTCATGAAAAAAATATGTTTCAGGACTTTCAGGATATATTTGTATCAATCGGAAATTCCTCTTCTACAAGAATAAAGACTTAATATTGCAAAAAAAGAAGTTACAATTTTACAAGAATAAAGTTATAGTATTTGGAGAAAAAAGTAGAAATTTTATGGAAATTAAATTGTAATATTTTACAAGAATGAAGGCAATAGTGGCAAGAGGAAATAGTGAACATATTTGTAAATATATATTAAGTAAATGTTTATCTTCAAGTAGAGGAGCTTTTATAAGCTTTGACGTGCATGCCATAGGGTGTGTTTTGTGGATCCACAAACATCTATTCTGCAGACTACAGAGATGTAAAAGGAACATCAAACATCAAAAAAATGCTCCACCCTATAAAAAACTATGTCAGACACAACACTTTTCAGAATATCATTGCATTTTGTAAAATCGCAGCAATAGCACTTTCAGATAGGATAAGATGGATTTGGTTTAGAAATGTGTATTTGGGGAATCCTGCTCCTGGATTGAGACACAGCAACAGTTTCTTCACAAGCTCATAAGGAAAAAGTCCAGAAAGGAATCTATGTCACTGGAATGTTCCATATTAATTAAGATAAAATGCCAAATTTTATGGTTATTTTCACATGACCCTTACTGGAACCTGTAGCAAACCAGTGATGCTATTGCTAACATGCTATATGATAGTTGTACTGATCCAGACCTAACACACCTAACCTCACAAATTAATGAGTAAAATATGAATGAATAATTTGTTTATTAATATTGACCTTGGCTACACTTTACTCCACTTTTGCAACTCACATGCTTACATGACAACAATAACAGCATGTAGCTAAGCACTGGTTCATGATCATGTTTAAACGCTGAATCATCATGCAAGATTTTATGTGAAGACATTAGCATTAACAATAAATCAGGGATAAACATTAAGTTAGCTTACCTTAAAGCATCTGTTTTCTCTGTGTTCCTCTCACATTTGTTCAGTCTGTATGTCCTAAATTTGAAAACATTTGGCATTAAATGCATAGTCCTGAACTCACTACAGTAGCAAAAAAAGGCTAAACTTGGTATCATTATCAGTGCCAAACTCTCTCACTAGCTCACTGCTTTGTTCTCTGTTTAGTCAGAATCCGGTTTTGCTGCCATCAACGATGTTATCTTTCAGTTTTTACTCCTCGTGACTTCTTTTTTCAATATTAGTACACATTATTAGAAACACTACGCTAACAACAAGTACCTTTGCTCTCCTTTGATGAACATGCTCTGTTCATGGTGACATGGATTCCACAGTGTTGGAAACGTTCATTTGATTCTGGTCCAGGTTATTAGTTATGAGTATGAAGGCCACTGTTGGGAAAAATAGATAATAATAATAATAATAATAATAATAATAGAGAGATTTAAAAAAAAATATTAAATGCTGGGAAAGAAGTTATAATAATAGAAGATATATTGTTATATTTTATGGGAAAAGTAATCAAAATATTTCAAGAAAAAAGTCAGACTGTAATGAAAATAAAGTTGTGATATTTTGAGAAATAAAATATTAAGACAGTAATGTTGTAATATCTACAGTAGATGTCAAAATGTAAAGAAAATAAGTCAAAATAGAGAAAAAAGTTGAAAAGGTACACAAATGAAATTGTAATTGTTATAGAAAATTAAATTAAATTAAATTAAATTAGGATAATTAAAACGTAATGTTTTGAGTAAAAAGTCAAAATGTAATGAGAACAATGGCAAAAACATTTTTTTAAAAGGGTTATCAGAATAAACTGGTAATATTTCAAGAAAAAGTCCCAATGTAATGAGAATAAAGTTATAATATCATGAGAAAATGTTGAAATGTTGTAATATTCAGAGAAAAAAGTAAAAAAGTCCTAGTTTTTTTTCAAGAGAAACTCTAAAGTGTGTTCCAAGGTGCTATTGTTGTTGTATGTTATCTGTAATTATTTGTTGATTTGTAGCTTGTCATTGCTGTACGTTGCACACGTGGAGTAGAGTTGCACGTGTGTGGTTGTGTTAATACTTCATGATTGCAGCAGATTGGAGTTTCTGCTGACATTATCGGTTTAACACAAACTGACTTAAAGTGAACTATCTCTTTAAAGCCCTGAGAGGTAAAACAGCCTCAAAATACTTTTGAATTCATTATTAGAACAAAGTTCCTGGAAAACCAGAATAAAAACTGAATAAAGCTCAAAGCTAACAAATATCAGACTTTTTAAGGGTTGAAGTTTCTGATGGGCCCCTTTAGAAAAAGGAAAGAAACACAGAGACAAACTGTGCTTCATTATGTTTGGTGTCCAGCTTAGACCTCATCAGCAATAAAAAGTCATCCTTTACCCTGATCACAACACACAAATGATAGGAATCATGCCCCCGAGATTTACTATAGCTTCAGTATGTCAAAAACATAAGAGAGTTACTCCTTGAATCATGACTTGTTTTAACCGGTCCCACACAACATTCTCATCAGTTTACCTCATGAGTCACATGAAAAACCCAACTTATTACCTAAGTTATTAGACCCAGTACACAATTATGGTGTGGTGAGTTAAGACCATAAATAATGGAGGACAGTTCAAGCTTCTTGGTATACATACCTGTACAATCCTACCGCAAACACCCTAACCGTGTTAGCATTCTTTGCTGCCGTGGCCACGACTCCACAAAGCATCAGCGCTTTTTTACAAAATCTCAGGCACTGACACCCACGACATAACCAGGACGTAAGGCACCAAGGCCTCAAACTTCACCAGGGGTGTGTGAGTGTGCTTCAGCCACCGAGCATGCAGCAAGCCAGCAACTTAGCTAGCTGCTGGTGTGTTTAGAACCTTGTTTGATAGCAAGCAGTCTACACGATAGCTAGCCAGCATAACCCCAATATAAATCAGAGTTTCATACTTTATAATGTGTGGGGAATAAGATTTGTTGATGATTGCCATGGTGAAAACCACTCTGAAGTGAACTTTCTCTTAAGGTGAAAGTCCACTGGAATGAATGACTTCCAGTGGAAGGCGCTAAAAGATGTGTTTTGTGTGTCAAACAGAATTATTGCTCTGTTCTGAAAATCTTAGAATGTAGGAACATTTCTATGATGTGACGAGTATTAAGAATTGCTCTCTGCTTCTTTACTTGTTAACATTGATGATGTCACCTGATGCTGCTCGAAGCCATATCAGGCAGAAACATTAAAGGCCACAATCAGCCATACAGAGACACATTCAGAGTTCCTGTTGCTCCACAATGAAGCCACATTTCCCATCATACCTATCATGGGCATATGCAGTTGCCCACCTCGTCTCCAAAAAAGGATGCTGAACGTGTCTCTTTTTCATCTAAATCAAACCTTAAAGCTCCAAGCAGCATCCTAGACACCTTCAAGCCAAGAATGAAATATGTGAAACTGCAGTCCAGAGATGAGTAAAAATCAAAACAGAAAGAACGATAGATCTTTAATAATCCAGTGTTTGAGCAACTCCATCGACCAAGATGATCAGATGAAACCATCCAAGTTTCCAAGCGTTAAGTCCACAAGCAACAAATTAAGAATTATTATATTGCACGTCCTATCTCAGCTTCAAAGAGAAAAAGAATGTACTCAATACCACAATAACTTATTTTAATAACTTACTAGTTACTAGTACTGTGAATGACAAGTGATGCTCAAGAATGGAAATGAAAAAGTTGAATTTAAAAAGTAAAAAATCTTAAAGTGAATTATATCATAGAAAAAAGATTTAATGTATCCAGAAAACTAGAATGGAAAAAATTAGTAATGAATATTTTGTTTATTTCCTTCTATCATATCTTATTTCTCTTGTAATGTGTCGCATGAAATTTTGGAAAAACAGAATTTTTTTTAAAATATATGTTTTGGGGCATGATAGCCTCGATACACAATTTATTGAGCCTGTCAGACTCAGTCTTCACCAACCCAGCTCATCAACATGCACTGTGCATGCTTTGCCCCTAATTAGGATTCTGTGTCTATGGAGCCTGAAAATGATGATGAGCTGTAAAACCAAACTTCAGGGTTCACGTCATCCTTCACAAGGCTGTTGTCATGGTTTCATATAGACTGTGTTATTTTCATGGAAATGGCACAGGCTGTTGTTACTGTCAGCTGATTGTGGCTTGAGTGCAGCTTTATTTAACCAGCCTTTGACATTTATGTAAGGGCAATTAACTTACTGATATGTAATATTAAGTGCAAAGTGTATTGATAAAAGAAGACATTTTCTAAGTTTGTGAAGATTTTTTCACAGAGTTTTCACCATTTTCACAAAAAAACCCAAAAAAAACATACAACAAAAAATGTAGTCACTACACTCTGCTTGGATGCAAAACCAGGCCTAGATAAACCACCTGTTCAGCCAGTCAGCCGGTTAGTATCCACGGGCAGGCAGTGCCTATAGATCCATGCTTTAGCCGAGCCATACACACTGAGTCAGTCCAGCGGCTGGAAACAGGACAAAACATGAATAAAATTAACATTTGAGCTTGATCCAAAATGTTAAAAGTTTGTCCTGATCAGCACTCTGATCACCAGGGGGTGAGCTTGGGGCCTCCAGATAAAATGGCCCTCAGTGGCTATAAATGTAAAATTCTGTAAAACACTCGTTCATCATGGCAGTGAGGTTCACTCCCTGGTAGCCGTACAGTGTGAAAGTCTAAATACAGCTATAATGTAGCGTAAATGCTGACAGACAGTCTGCGTGTTAGCAGGTAAAAACTTTGATTAGCCGTTGGGTTGTTTGTTAGCTTTAGCGTGTACATACAGAGAGTAAACAAACAAATATACAGCTTTGTAAACTGTTGATACTGTTTATGGTTTTTGATGATGACCATGATGTTTGGTTTTTGAATGCAGCTGCTGAAAGTTTTGGAATAAACTAATAAATGACTTGCAGTTATATTGACGTGATGATGAAATTAAATCAATTACGGTGATTATGATATATAAATCTAATTAAATTCTTTTTTCTAAACAAAAATGGAATCTTTTGTGTTTTTTCCCTTCTCTTTGGCTGTTGTATGCTGTATGTTTTACCAGCAGGATTATGGAAAAAGTTATCAACTGATTTTCATAAAATTTGGTGAGTAGGTTGAGCACAATCCAGGGAAGAATACATTGAATCATATCACAGAAATTGAAGAGTTTATATATTTTGTCAATAATAGCAGAATCAAACATGAGTTGCTCTCAACATGAAAGGTAGGGTAGGTAATTCTTTGTAGAAACACAACACAACCTCCCTCCCGTGTTGTCAATACCACCATTTCGCCATTCCCATTTATAAACTTAAGGATCTGTATAAAAAAGTAACAAGATGACAGACCCCTTTATTGAAAAACTCTTTATATTTATATCAAAGGCTTTTAAAAAAGTACAACTTGTGCAATATGTGAAGAGCCAGTCTTTCTTATAAAAATAACAAATATAGACAGGAAAACAGGACTGTACAACATTGAAAACATGATGAAGGTTGAGAGAAACAAAATGAACACAGTGCAAAATGAGCTACTAAGGTTATTAAAATGTTGTGGTAAACAATAAAACACTGAACTCATTAAGAGGAAAAATATATGCACCTGTTTGGAAAAAGTGATTAGCAGAACACATTCATCATTAACATTTGTGGAACCCACTTCAGCTTGACTTGACTCATCTATTTTAGCCACTCTGCTTAGAATTCCCAACACTTTCAACAGGCTTAAAATGGGCACAGATTTCAGGAGCAACACCATAATCACAACATTTTACAGATAAAAATCCACCACACTTCTACTGATGTTAGCAGTGCATTCTGCTATACTGAGGCTGCAGTAATGCACTATGGTTTGTTGGGGCCACACCAATGCATTGTAGTCCATGATGAATTTTGTATGTTAGTGGAATGGGGTTCCTGAATAATCCTTTTCTAGTTCTTTATTTAAGACTGGGTTTTCAACCTATTTTGACATAGACCATCTTCTCAGAAGCAACATGGGGACCTCTGATGTCATGGGTGGGCATAGGGGCTGAGTTTAGTTTTTTTTCTTATCTATTTGTGAGATTTATGGGTCTTGCACATTGCACACAATCTCTCTATTCTTAGCTGTACAGCAGTGGACTGGGACAGCCCCATGTCGTTTTCTAGCAGAGGTAAGTAGTTGCAAAAGGTAAAGACACTTCATTACTTTATTTTTGTCATTAAGAAATAAAAAAAAATGTAAACATAAAAACAATAAAATATTTGAACTCTTTCAGGCAAGACAATTACCCCCAAATCTTACACCCAACGGAAAATGTGAGCAGAAGCGTCATTGCTATCGTATAACCATTGCAGTTGACATTTTCATGCCCAGCGCCCACGTTGTGTAAATATCAAATGCGCCGGGCGCTGTAGTGCCAGAGTCATGTGCCATCGATCATTTAAACAGGGCTCTTAATTTTTAAAATCACTGTCACGAATCATGTGCAGTACTCACAGGTAGCACTAAGGGCTGCCGATGAAAAACCCCAATCTAAGTGTTATGCACCATCACATTTTCATGCCAACATCACTTAATATTGTTCTCAACTGCAATTAAAGGCAACAATAAGATTAAGACCTCTGCATGTAAATAATCAATAGGACTCACAGAGTAAACATCGTACTCTAATTACGGCTACACTTGCATAATCTGAGTATGTCACAAATAAAAGGTGTGAAAACCTATTTACTGTTTAAACTATGAAAGTTAAAGTTTTTAAATACGTGAACGTACTGATGTTACAAATCAGCATGAAACAGATAGAATATGAACATATGGTCTTGAGGGATGATGCTGATACAGTCACAGCAGACGTGGTTGGACGTGTCGTAACACGGTGAGGTAGCAAAGGTACGACTTCTGATGAGCTCAGAGTCAATTCTGCATTACGACGGCAGAGGTAGCAAAGGTTCGGCTTCTGATCGGCTCAGTCAAATCTGCATCATGACAGCAGAGGAATTTGGCAAATGTTTAGCTTTCAGTTTCTTCATTTTCTACATTTGGACCAAAGGACATTAAAACAGCCAAAAAACAGACTGAATAAACTTGATAGCAAGAGGTCACAGAAAAAGACTGACATAAAAATCACATGGTCCTTTGTGTTTTTTGCATTGGTCTGTATTCAAACAAGAAAAATGTGTTTGGTATCATGTCAGACTGAAATGTCATACTTCAGTTTTGTATGGCAACTTTGTTAATCTTAAACTACACTATCCATAAAAATGTACAAACACTGAGTATTTGTGGGATTTAATCACCTCCAGTTTGTTGGTGACATGCAGTGTTAATCTAATCCATATATCTGATTGACTGACACTAGTGCTGAAGAGTATCTGATTAACACGCAACTAAAATACAGATTGAATGAAACCAAATAATGTAAGTCTAAAATGAAAATGAAAATTAACATTGGTGTTCCGAATTAGCTACAGACTTCAGGACTGCCCACATTCTTATTGGAATACAGGGGGAAGACTGTTGACCGGAACGTGTACAGCACCATTGCTTCCTGTTTACAGTGAAGAGACACAGCAGCTACACAGCAAAATCTCACTCTGAGAACCTTTTTACAAAAAGTCTGAATAACAGCAGCTTTGTTTGTTGTTTGTTTGTTTGTTTGTTTCCCTAGTGAAAGGGTCTTTTCTCCTCCAGGCACTTTGTCATGTAAGTAGAAAAACTATTCAATCTCTAAACATTTGGAGTGTGTCAGAGGCCAGACAGAGGAGCTCGGACTGAGTGACACAAATGGTCCATTTTTTCTCACTTCCATTCCCCCGTGTTCTACTTCCTCTTCCTCTTGTTCTTCTTCTGCATCTTCCTCCAGCAGACAGGACAAACAGGTGAGAGTGGGCGGAGTCACCAGCAGGTGGCAGGTCGAGGATCGAACCATCCAAAGACGAAATGGGGTCTGAACCCACGAATGCCAACACACAGACAGTTTCTCCAGATCCAACAGTAGCGACACCAGCTGGGAGGAAGAGGAATTAGCGTCATTTGCGTTGTTAGTAGGATGCTTAAATCTATCTGTTTAGCTTGATATCCTTTTCATTTGTACGCAGGATATAAAAAAAAAACATGCATAAGAAAAGGAGGTGTGCCAATAGTTTTTGATGCAGACAGCCCCACTGAGTGGTCATTTGTAAAGCTTATATGATATATATAAATTTTATATGATGCCTCATAAAGCTGATGACATGATACAGTAACCAGACTATTTGTACAACAGAGAGCAAAATGCATTCACCTGCCTACAGTCCCAAAGCCCTGAGACTTGGTCAGCTCAATGCGGCGTGCAGTGAGATTAGGAGTCAACACTCAGCTTAGAGTATTCAAGAAGGGAACACTGAGCTCAGCACTCATCACTTGTCATGTAGACTTAGGGCCCCATTTTTCAGACAAAATAAAATATGCAGGACATTTTGAAAAGAGTTTGCATCCACAGAGGCTGAAACTCTTTTAAAAGAAGCCATTTTAGGGAGTCAGCTTGACTGACACAACATCAGTTTGTCAGACTTGTTTACAGAACAAAGTTGATAAATGGACTTCATGAATCAATCCATGTGACTGGACATTTTTGTCATTGTTTGCTCTACTAAAACAGTTTCATCACTGTTTGTTTAATTATTAGATAAGCTGCATCATTGAGCTATGACATACACTTCTTGTTTATTAGAAACATGAGACACATAAGGTCAGTTATACTTAGTGCAGCAACAAATGGAAACATTTGCAAGGATTAGAGTTCATTCAGAATGTAGCCTCAGTCCTGAAAATGGATTTATGAATTCCTGAAAATGAATTTATGATGGTACACACTGCTAGGGGTGGATCAGTTCCTGATTTGTCCACTGTTTGTAATTTGTCCATTGCCTTTCACTGAAAAGCTGCCGTAACCGAACCCGAAGTAAGATGAAAACAGTCGTCAACACCAAAACGTGACAGGTGCGGTCATAAGTGTGTGTGAATGTGTGTTTTTACCTGACTAGGTTGTGTGATTCTCTCAGGGTGTGTGTGGTACAGTGTGTGTGTGTCTGGCAGCGGTTGGCTCAATACAGTGATATAGTAGGAAAAATCCGGCTGGATGTGGACTATGGTGTTGGACATGGGTGACAGCTGCAGAGACACAGGGGACAACACTGCTGAGCCAACATCACTGTGTGACAATCAGTGTGCATGTAAGCTTGTTCAAAAATGCAGGAAATGACATGCATTACAGGTGAATTCAGTGATCTAGATGTAAAGGAGGACAAGTCTGACCCTGGAGCACTGCAGCAGTTGTATCATCGGCCCCTCAGCCAGAGCGGACACCCAATGAGCCGGCAGGACCATCTTCCTCAATGCCCTCAACATCCGCAACAAGCCCCGTCTCTTCAAAGGGTCACCATGGATCTCACCCTCTCCTAACAGATTGAAATGACCTGAGCTCTGCAGAGAGAGAGAGGAAGGGAGTGAGAGAGATGGGGAGAAAGGGGGGAAAGAGAGAGAGAGGAAGAGCAAGTGAGAAAGTTGAAAGAATGAGACAAAGTGAGAGGGAGATAGATGAGCGTACAAACAAGAGAGAGAGTTGGAGAGAAACAGACAGCAAGAAAAAGAGAACAAGCAGAGGCAGTGAGTGATTGAGTGAGAGAGAGACAGAGAAAGAAAGCATCATTTACAGACTGTACGGCTGACGGACAACTCCACTAACCAATGACATGACCCGTGGTGGTTTGTAGGTCAGGTTGGAATGTGAAACATTCTTCAACCCTTTTTCCTCCTCCACTTCCGCTGTGCAGAGACCTGGCACCTCTACCTCGACTTCGTAGTATTCTCTGTCCTCCATCACACCATACACAACCTCCTCCTTTTCTTCCCTCTCTCCTGCTCTCTCCTCTGATATCCCTCCATCCTTAGAGGCTCCTCCCCCCAGTGCACTCATATCCACCTCCTCGTCCTCCTGTTTGGGCTGGAGGATCAGTGGAGGAGGAGAGGCAGGTATGTAGCTGTGACCTGTGGATACATGAACGACAGAGCCGTCCTGGACAGCACAGATTTCTGTCAAAAGACTTCTCTAAAACAGATTGAAGTATAAGTTTGCCTTAAATTGCATAATGCTTTCTCTCGCTGTGTTTCAATTGCCAGTTTTGTGTAAAAATGTCAGTGTTTGTATTAAACAATATTTGTGAATACCTTTTGCTTTTCTCGTCTCTTAGTATCAAAAGCAAAGATCTAGTAGCTCTCTGTTCTATTCAATGGTGCCACTGCATGATGCATGTGATATAAATAAAAACCTTTACCAACAGGAAGTAAAGATAATCTTTTATTAAATGTTATCAAACTCCGTCTGTGTGTAAAAACATGAAGGTTTGATCCTCCGTCAGTGTGGAATTCAACCAGAAAAAAAAGCATTTCACTGTATGTTAAATGTCATCTCTCCGAGGCAAATGCAACATTTTAAAATTAACCAAGAAACAACAAAACATACAAGCATGGGATTCAAACCCATGCGCACAAAGAAAAATGCATTAGCAGTCGATCGCTGTGGCCTTCAGCCTCCTCATCAGTTGAGGAGTATTTTCATGAGGACAATATAACCTTCGCAAAAAGACTGATGTGTCCAAAATTCAGCTGTAAAATATCAATGCATCTCCAAGTCTACATGCTGCAAGCATAAAGCATAAATCCAGAGTGATCATGATTCAAATAGTTATGCCATGCATTACCATTTTCTTTCCAGACTGTAGCTGCCATCCTGAAATTCCACAAATAAACTCTCAGACAGAATTACTTTATATTTTTACATTCAGCCTAACCTAATTGTTCATGTAAACGAAAAGTGTAGTTTAGCTTGTGTATACTGTGTCAAGGCTGAGGAAGATTCCCATTACGTCACACTGCATCCCTCTGTAATGTGCACATTGCTTAAATCATCCGTAAAGATCTGACAAATCTCTCAGTCCTGATACATAGGATAGCTTTAATACAACTGATACTCACTGATATCACACCAAAAGTTTGTATATGCGTATTACCTGGGGTGATATTCCTGGCATACTGTGGAAAGTCAGGGTGGAATCAGAGAGGATGCTGGGAGTAAGATGGATGCCATCTAGGGTCAAGTTAAGCTGCAGTTTTAAGAATGAAAGCAAGAGAGACAATTTTGTCTTCATTACAAAGGCTTTCTGTTACTGTGACTTAGTCTACATCACTGCCTTTTTCTGATTCGTAGATGTGATTCTAAAGGCCCTCATATGGCTCACATGTGACCCAATCACTTAACAGTTTACGTGAAAGTTAAAACTTAGACTCTGATTTACATATCATATAATCACACTAAAATTATTATTATTAATTATTAAGTATTAATTGTCATAAGTTTATTTTGCGGTACGAGCCTGTTTGATTGAATTGTTACGATTAAACTTACTGATTTGGGCATTGCACAATATATGACATGACCAGACCTGAAAAAACCCCACATCAAAGATTATCCCACCTCTTACGTAACGTAATACAAAGTTTGAATATGTGTGTTACCTGTATGTGTGTTCCTGTTAGAAGCCCATCAGAAGGAGGCTCTCCACATCCACTCACCAGAGAAAAAGTAGGTGGCTACATACAAACACCACACATCAGGAAGGACATTTGGGGGGAAAAAATTAAAAATGTTCATGTAAGTGAAGGAAATCCTAACCAATATTTGGCCTCACCTTGTAAGTAGTCTGCAGTGCACTACTTAAGGTCTGTATTTTGTCTTAAAGAAATGTGGACAGTTGGCTGAACATACCGAGTTTGTTCATCTGAAGACTATTATCGGGTATAAATGGCAGTCAGTGTGTGTCAGCCTTGTAACTAGGAATTTTCTGAATTACATCAGTACTTTCACTCAAGTTTAAAGTAATTCTATTTCTCCTGTGTGTTTTTGCAGTTACCATCCAATTATAAGAATGTGTATATACAGGTATAGCAGTGAAGAGTTACATTATCAGTTTTTTCCCCGTCAACGACTATGACGGTCTCAGAGAGTTCACTGGTATAACTCCACACACTATACTTCTCCACTGTAAGCTCACCCGAAAGGGCCAAATATCGCCAAAATGGCTCCAACTTAGGAAATCTCAAAACACTGGTAACCTACTTGGGCTGTGATATCCCTGTACATTTTGTTTTTTTGAGTATCACTTTAAGAACTTGGCTTTTGATATCTACCAGTACATAGGCTTGAATATTAAAATGCTCACATTGAAAACCAGCAAAAAGTCAGGATCTTTAAAATACTGTGAAGCCAAAGGATGACAAGAATCAGTGCTGCTCCCCACTCTAGGTTTGACCAACCTGTGGGGCAGGGGTCTCTGATTTTGGCTCCATCCCTTCTTTTATAAGCTGAGGAGTCCAGTCGTTGTCCTCTCGAGTCTCTGTCTCCTCTTCTTGTTTCTTTATAGAATAGAATAGAATCAGTGTTTGTTACCTGGGTCCATACTGACTAAATCTAATCTGACACTAAGATAAAAATGAAGCCATAACACTATGGGTCTGTAGAACTATGTTTTGTGGAGTCATGAGGTCCTTATTTTAACATCCTCTCAACCATGACCTGAACTGGTATTAGACAAACCTGCACAGGATATGGCTCTCTCTTTTCTTGCGTCACATCCTCCTCCACCTTCAGATGAGGAGTCCAGCCATTAAACATTCTATTTTTCCATCCATGTCTCCACCACATCTTTCTCCTATACTTATAGTCCTGGAATAAGCAGGCAGAGCAGGATAGCAAATAATTAAAAGAGATCAGAAAATATTGACAGTGACATGAGACAAAAAAAGACTAGAGACAAAATAGAAGAAAAAAGAAAGAGAAAGTATGAGGAGATAAGAGTACACCCACCTTATCTCCTGTAGTCTGGTGGAGTTTCCATTGTTTCTGCATCAACAGATCTCTCTCACTCTTGTGGAGGAGGAAAACCAAAGGAAAAATCAGCTACAGTTCCTCTGATGGTCACATGAGGCAGATTGTGTTGGAGTGAATGGGAAAACTTACCATCATAGGGCAGAATCGCAAGCGACATTTCTGCTTTTTGACTGCTGTCCCACCAAACTTCCTCTTATCCAGGCAGTGGTCACATTTCCCACAATCCTCTCTCAGACAGGCCGTGCAACGCATACACGCCCTTCGCCTCTTCTGCTACAATCACAGCCAGAAGTAAAATCAATGTTAGTGTTGTCTTTGTGTGTTACAGGGTGACCCTATTGACAAACCCCACAAGACCACATGACCTACAAAGCTAAAATATGCATTGCATGATGATGGGAACTACATCGTCATATTAAATCGATAAAGATATGTGTGTAATAATGTTTGGCAATTGTTGTTAATCCCTTCCCCTTCGTGTGCACAACACATCGCATCCTTTGTACAATGACATATGCTGTAAGCAGGAGATTTGTTCTGAAAACTTTACTTAGGATAGTATATTACTGTAAGATTAAAATCTACCTTGGACTTGATTCAGCTATGTTCATAGTCTTGAAATTGTTTTGATATCCTTTATAGTTTGGTTCAGAAAAGCAGAGTCGCTGGATGGACATTCAAGATAGCAATTACTGTTACTGTAATATTGGTAGTTTACAGCCATCTTGAAGGTGGGCATTTCAAACCATTTGAACTAGCTGACCATGTTAACACTTTGTGGCTGTAGTTATGGGACTTAATCCCATTTTTCCCATTTCACCCATATCATGTGAATTCAGCATTATAATACTATCTGGTGCTCTACGAAGACCTTCCATTAGTAAGTTATTATGCTTCATGTTCCTCAAAGCTGGAAACATTATTGTAACCCCTTCATTTCAACAGCACATTTTTTGTCTTTAATTCATTGCGGTGTTCTGTTATGCGTTTACCTATTTTGTGTAATATATGCATGTGTATTTAACTGAGCCCTGAGTGCCGTGATCTCAATTATAGTTATACTCTAAAATGCCTGCCTGTTTTAGTACCAGTATTCTTGCCAGACTTGATGAAAGTTTAAATCCTGTACCCTAGAGAGAGATAATTTGTCCTCTTTATAGATGTTGTCAGCCTAAAGTGATTCTTACATTCTCCAATTGTAAATATAAATGCTGAACATATATACATATTTTTACAGTTCATTCACATTAACATGTTGTACGTCATAGCCTACAACACATGTCTACAGGAAATTGTTTTGTTTTTTTTAACAAAAATGCTTGCAATCTCTCACGCACACATGCATGCACCATCATCAAATTACATCTGTCAGTTACTCACTTTCCCACCTTATCTTGTTTTTTTTTAACTGTATTATGTCTTACATATTGAAAATTAATTGTTTTATGTGCTTTTATCATAACTTAACATTTCTCTTTTATTGCACTATGAGCAAGGAGAAACTTAATTTCATTTTATTGTACATTTAGTTGAAAGATTACCTATTACAAGGGAACATAGGCGTGTGTCATTTAATATGCAGATCATGAAAAGAGACAAAAGCATGTACTTATGTGTGTTATCTCAGCTATGACTTACCTTTTCTCTGTGAAGTGGCAGATACTTCTTCATCGTTACCTGGAGTATCAATTACAAGACAGAACAGAATCACAGTGTGGAGCCAAGAGAAGATTACAGGTGAAAATGGTCATGGTGTGTGGTTTCAGTGTACTCATTAATGTGGCCAATATTATATTTTAACTAAAATTTAAATTTCAGCTCATTATCATGTATTCATTATTTAAGAGTTAAAACTACTCTATTGGCACCTGGACAGATACTGTCATACCTAACCTGTAGATCAAAAATGACTGGCCTATCAGGGCTCCACTTGCTAGAGTTTTACAATTCTGACTGATCAAGTCATTCAACACCTGCTCAACTTGGCTGCCAACTGTGCAACAAATAGTAAGAAACTTTTTACCCAAAACTAACAAGTTTTGGAAACCTAATGCAGAAAAACTAAACTAATGCAGACTGACGCATGAACTTTGGGAAATTTTGATTCCATAACCTATGGTTCACACCTTAAAAGCCAAAATATAACTGTGGTGATTACAGCGCCACCATCAGACCAATCCATTTGCACTGAAATCCATCAATAACTTTTTTTTCTGTTAACAGTTAAACACACAAACACAACTGAAGACAAACTCAAACTCAAATCACAGTCTCTCAAAGTGAGTGCTCTAGAGAGCAGAGGGGGCAAAAATGGAAGAAAGTTAATGAAACATCAAACAGACTTTATTTTTCTACTGTTCCATGTCACTGCTTCTCACCTCCTCTTCTTTATTTTGTTTGATCTCATCTGTTCTGAGCTGTGACCGCCCCAGCTTCCGCTTGTTGCCTTTGACCTGAACACAACCAGAAAAATGCAAAATAAATGCATGGCAGCACAAAGCTTTACCAACCATTTCCAATGCTAGGTAACCAAAGCACATAGTGCTATCTACTATATGAACAGTGGCAGTTTCTGACTTACCTTTTTGAACATTATTTTGGGTCGAATCTTTTGATCACCTGAAATTAAAAAAAAACAGATATAAAGTTAAGAGCAAGTTGATGGCTGCTAGAAAAAGAGAAATTTAGACAGAATCAGCAGCATCAGACAGAGAAGAAGACAAGGCGAATCCACGTAGACATTAGGACTACATCAGCTTTCATCAGCTTTTTTTGTAACCATGGAGACTTGTGCTACACCACTAGCAAGCCAACAACAAATTCTTAAGAAAAAAATTACTTAGTAAGACAGACGATGGGAAGAGGTGAGAACATGAAATAGCTGCAAATATATCTGTTAAAGCCAAAAGGCAAAAGGCAGTAATACTAGCAGGATTGTGTGGGTTCCAATTTATGGGATTAATTAGTTGTTTTCTGATTGATTGACAAAGCATAACTTAACTAACATACAGAAAATATTTTAACTATTCTCATCATTTGTAGCAGCCTCATCCAGAGTAGAGCAGACCTCCAGCTCTGTTCCTCTATGTTTATGCAGGCTATGAAAAACCATTTCTAGGTTGGGTGCTTGATGCTCCTCTATGGGCTCTGTAGGGCTATGCAGTAATAGAACTCTGTTTGTAGGCAGCAGGTGCAGTTCTGTACTTTACAATTGGAATTTACTGTATTGGATTTCAGGCAAATAAAGGAAAAAAACATAAAGACAGTCAGGCAAGTGGAGGATAGAGGGGTAGTTTGGTTACCTATGCTGCTGTTGTAGGTGTCTCCAGAGTCCCGTCCACAGCAGGAAGACAGACTACAGAGAGGAAACAGAGCAGCTGCAGCTAAAACAAGCAGGAACCCAGCAAAGACGGATGCATTTGTATATGGACTGAATAAAATTAAGTGGCATCACTAGCAAATTGTCATATGACCTCTGAACTTGATGCCTTTGCCAACAGTAATAGCCATTTGTACTGTATGTGGTGGAGAACAAACCTGAGTTATTTGTAACAGTGTTCTGGAATTTCTCCAAAACACTGAATTATGTCAGGAAAATTTGTATTTTAGTGCTAAAATACTATTTCATATTATTATTATGTTGTTGTAACAACCCAGGCATATACAAGAGCTCCTCTGGCAACAAATACATTTATTTGGCCAACTAGTTTGCAAGTGGGCTTGGGAAGCGGAAGATGCCCAGTTCGACTTATACGCCCCTACAATATGCTTGAATTATGTGACGAAAAATACTAACCGCAAATATAATGTAGTTATAGTTTAAACAGTTCAAATAACTTGTTGCCATTTTTTGCTGTGCTTCCATTATGCAGTTGATAATTGTACAAGCAACATTTGTAAAGCTACTCAAAGTTCAGCATACATGCAGGCAGAGTCAAGTAGCATGCAGATCAGAAATATTGAGAGCACAATGGATACGCTCTGAGCAGCTTCTGTCCTCTTAAAGTCTGCCTGCGCACTCAGCAATGAGGCACAAATATAACAGTAGTGTAGCTCTTCTCGTATTAAGCAGCGTAACCCCTAGTGGAGAATTCAGGAATAGGAATACATTTCATCGCAATAACCTCCGTAATTTTAGCCAGCAAGCCGGACTGGACCCTTTGGCAGACCAGTTTTGGCCGTGTTTGACACCCCTGCCCTAACTTATCGGTGTGTTGGTCATGTCAGTGTGTTTCTGCCAATGTTCTGTAGTGTATAAACGATGCAAAACATTAGTTAAGCTGTCTCCACATCCAACGGTAATAATATAATACTATTAATAGTAGTTGTAATAATAATAATGTAATATTTAAGTTTTCTTCTTTTCAGCCCCCCTCCCCTTACCTATCATCTTGCAATTGGTTGCTGGGTTTGACATCCTCATCATCGAGTGCAAGTGGTGATTTATCAATGGAGCTGTAGTTGTGGTCTTTCTGTAATTGGCTGGTGCAGCTGTAGATTTCATTATCATCACTGCTGATTTGCGCACTTATATTGATCTCCTTATTAACATTGTTGCTGGTTTTATTACGTCCAGAATCTCTCTTATTAAGGCTATGTGGTTGAATTGCAGTGTCAGGTTGGCAAGGGTGGACGGGGTTGGTTGCACTATTCTGTGGCTTCAATTTACGAGGTCGGCCTCGCTTGCGTTGGGACCTCCCCAAGTCATTAGCTGGGTTGTGGTTTCCGCAAACTTTGACCGCGACTTTCTTCACAAATCTCCTGAACTTGATGCCACGGCAGATTTTGCCAGTGTCATCATCAACCAAGGGTTCTAGCCAATCAGAATGGAGCCTCTCCTGTCGTCTCTCTTCATCCTTCCTCAGATTGAGCATCAGTTGCTCCAGTGTCTGACGAGCGATGACCACCTGACACTCCTTTATTTCAGGAAACAATTCTCTCCATCTCTTCTCTTTGTGCCTTGATGTTTCCTCCACCAAGTGCTCAATATCCATTGTAACACTTCTATTGATTTCACTCCGAGTCTCAACTTCACTATGCCATTTAAGATGGGCATCCTCCTCCTCCTCTTGTTCCAATACAGGATTTCCTGTTGGTGATGTCAGAGAAATAGATCCTGAGTCAGATCTCCTCCAAAGCAGTTTAACTGTTCTTCTTAACTGTTCATCTCAGTATCACTTTAGCAATTGAATAAAATGTTTCAACCCAAACACTCTGAAGAAACCAAACATGGAGCATCCAGAGGTTTATCATTATCTAATTAGTACGTCGTCCATTTGGTTGACACTCAGAAAATATCTGTGCACCATGATTGGACAAAACTGTAAATGGGCCATAATTGGACATGAATGTCTACATCCTGTCATTGGAAAAAAAACCTAATCACTATCGCAGAAGTACAACCTACTGCTTTTCACTTTTGTCAAAACTGTTTTGTTACTCATTACAAAATGAATTCTAAAATGAGTGTTTTCAACATGCAGACTGGCAGATGGCTGTCAGACTGAAACAAAAAACTAAGTTATGGTGGATTTAATTAGTTGGATTTCTTACTGTATGTGATACATTAACTCTAAGTGGTATAAGTAAATGTGAAGTTAAAATAAAACACTACACTTCATTAGAGGTGATTTTTGTAATGAGATATCTGTACTATTATCAAGCACATCAGTTATTATATCCACCACTGATGCAAAATCATTGGACAAAATATAGTGACACGTATTTAAGAGATATCTATATATTTACACACCATCATCCCTTGCTTCCTTGGACAACATTCTCTTCTCTCTCTTGAATCGTCTCCTCCTCAATGGTGAAAGAACGGGCCTGAAAACACTGGAAAAATGTGGGGAAAAAACAGTTAATTACATTGCCACTTCTAAACATTTAAGTGATTATCAAACAATTTTCTAGCACGCAAAACACTGAAGATCATTCTTTATTGCACATAAGAGATAGAGTTTTAAATTTCTGTCCAACACTCAATGGACCTGACCGGGCCAGATTCTGAAAGAATTTTCAAAAACATATATTGTGAATATTAATTTGTTTACCAAATACGACAAATGCTGCTACGAAAATATCCACTTTTCCCCTGCACCTTTGGTCGTGTTTTTGTTGGTTTGAAAACTCTCTAGTCTGAGTCAGACCACACAAACAAGAATTCCATGGACTTGGCTGGGTTCTGAATAAAAGCTTTAGGCTTGTGTCAGGCTGGGCTGAATGCTGACAATTTAAGGGGCAACCCTTCTCTCACTTTTCTTTGTGTCTCTCTATGTCAAGGGTAGCAAAAATGTCATGTTGAAAACAGAACAGGATTGGTTAGAATCCGAACAAATGAATGACATGATTTGTGATCAAACTTTGTGACACACAAATAAACAACATAAAAAGACAGAGTCTGAACCAAGTGCCAGCGCTGAAACCCATGAACCCATGGTATCAGAATATCTCTAGTATTGAGTAGGGTGCAATGGTTCAACAAGCCCCAGGTTCGGTTTGCATTGCAGTTTTTGGTCCCGGTTTCAGTTCAATGACGTATGTACTGTATGTGTGACTAAAAAGAATAAGAGGTTTAATAAGAACTTTTATCTCTGTTCATTGTAATGCCAGCAGGGTTTTTTTCTCTCTGCTCTCATCCAAAAATTAATTTTCATCCTCCCTCATTTTTTTTTTCCAGCCCGGGATGACAGGACATCCTTAAGCCCGAACTCTGATTTTCAGATTCATCCAGTTTAGTGTGGACCTATTCTCAATTATGGCAAAAAATACGAATCATTGGTAAATATGACCCTTCGGTAAAGACTTTTGCAATTGGTACTAAAATATAAAAAACCCAAACAGATGTATTTTAGGAACTTACCTTTTATGAAGTGATCACTGCACACTCCTGCAACTGATATCCATCCATTACGCCTCACGATCCAGATCAGCAGGAAATCTATCATGTGACCTTCCATCTACTTTGGCTTTATGGTTTTGGCATCCAACAACAACACTAGTGGTCGGCATGGTTGTATGCAATCTTGCACCACCACCAGTGCCTACCAAAATGGTAACGTAAGTAAATTGTTTCAAGACATTGTGAGAGCGATGAGAAACGTCAAATGTAGTGCATTGACTTGCTCATTCTTAATGAGGCTGATCAGAGGAGTTGCTGCTGCATCATTGGTTATTAGGAGCATCCAAGACGCCAGATAACCTACAGGAACAAAATCAAACTTATTTTTTAACCATGAATATATAAAGCACAATGACAACCAAAACTGTGAGATTTCAAAAACATCAACGGGTAAAGTAACATGTGAGAGGAACTGCCTCAACATACTGTATTTAAACATATTTTCAAGAATCATTTATATAGTTGGCATGTCAAGTAAAGCCGCAAAATTAATCTAATTTAGATTGAAATCATAATTTGACACAAACCATTAGCAGCACAACCACTCAACTATTAGAGGTACACTTTTGAATATTTGCAGATTAGTAGGCTAGATTGTTGTGTCACATTGTTTCAGCTCATGGGGTGTTGAGTTGTAGCCAACAGGGCTCAGCTGGTAGAGCGCCCTGGTTTGGTGTAAGAAGTCCAAGATTAAGGGGTGCAATATCAAAGCAGCTCCAATTGTAGATGCTGTGAGTGCTGTAAATATAGACCAGGGGTGCCCAATATGTCAATCGCGATCAAAGGCTATGCTGGTAGATCGCAAGCAAAAAAAAAATGCATTTGATATCAGTTCGCCCCTCCTCCAATCTACCGTTTATTTCAGCTCATGCATCCGAGTTGGAGAAGCAAGGGAATAAGAGCGCACAGCCTGACAGTGCATGCTACACAGACCGGAATGAAAATGTCCGGTCAGACTTTGACAAACGCTTCAAAGACTTTGCTTTACTTGAGGGGATCGCTACATTCATGTGCGAAATGTTTGGGTGCGTGTGTAAGTGCTGCATCACTTAGATTGTTTTTTTGCACTTTTCAAAGGGACGTAAAGGAACAATCAACTAAAAGGGAGACAGAAAGAAAGATGCAAGCAGTGGTTTTGACATGACTACTGGGACTACAAAAAAAATATTAGTCTATGAAAGGAAAGAACAAGAACTTTGAGAGACAGCTCATAGAACCCATGTGAGAGTTTCTGCTCTGACAATTATGCTGACTGTTTTACCAGATTGTGCAAGGCACAAACAACAGCAGTTTGACTTTCAATGAACTTTTTCCTGAGAAGAACTCAGAAAGGGTATTTTAAACAACCTATTATTGTTAAACCCCCTCAAGATTTTAGAATTTTATTTTTTGGTTGGTACATCATGTTGAGCTGGTCATTTTAGAAGTAGCTCACAGGCCAAAAAAGTGTGGGCATCCCTGATAAAGACTATACTTTAAGATTAGTTATAAGGCCAATTTTACACTATTACAACTAATCACAAATGAGACAATTTTGGACACATATGGATGTCAACATGTGTACATAGACACACTAAAAACATTAGGAAGCTACTACACAGTACACTGTACAGTATTGTGAGAATATAACTTCGGGACACTGTGAGAGACCCTTGGTGAGCAATGCATTCTGGGATATGAAGGCAATCTGTGACAACAGCTGGTCCGTAGTTTATCAACATCAATGCAATCATGCACTGTTTCCATGAACTGCAAAGTCCAGTAGCACTGACTGGAGATCACGCCACAAAATATCAGCATTGACTCACAAGCACAACTAGCTATCTAGCAAACACGCGCACGCGCTTAAACGGGGGGACGGGGGGGACAGAGCGGACATATTTTCCTCCACTGTGAAGCGTAAATTCTGTTTTCCCGCTTTTCTTTCTGCCTCCCCTCGTCATTTTTCTGTCCTCGGCCTGCTCGCGTGTTCCTTCGCTGACGTCTTTTTACCTGTGCGTCCATTATAAATTTGGTTTAAAGTGGATTAAATCAGTTTGTTTGTCTCACCACCTCGCACACTGCCCTGCCGCCGATCTGCGCCTGCTGCCTTCACGAGTTTGAACAAGTGCGGGAATGTAAATGGCCGGCCCGGGACTCGAATCCACGACCTTTTTCAAAAATGCTAAATATCTTACAGTGCACCCCGGGAGATCTGAATGAATTAACAACTAATACATCAAGAATAAAGAAAATTGTTTGTAAGTCATTTTTAAGAATAAGGGATAGGCCAGTTATGATGGATTTTTAGGAAATCAAAACTTCTCTTGAAATTAGGAGATCTACAATCCTTTTATGTGTATTATAGTGAGTTATTAACCTGTTACTGTTACTGTGAAAATCGTCAGTAAAATTCTTGGACTGTTTCATTTACTGGTGCTTAAGGGGTTAACAATTTACAAACAACCTTAACCTTATCAAGTCGAAGTATGATCACTCAAAGTAAGAGAGCTAGATTTTTTGATTGTACATTTATTTATTGAGGCTATTTACAACTAGAACTAATTTTCAACTAAATATATAAAAGCAAAACTTTTCTATATGAAGATAGACATTCGATTTCTAGAGGTTTCCAGCAAACCTGAAGGCATCTTTACCATCCACACTGAGCACGCGCAGAGCGAAACCTTGCGGACTTGAAAGCCATTGATGTCGAATTCCTCAATCAGTTTGAGCAAGCAAGTAATAAAGTACATAAAAAAAAGTGTAACCTGTGAAAACTGACATTGAAAATAGTGTCACATCTTAGCTGGTTAATTAGTTTTTTCCAACCTATTTTAGAAACTTAATTAGATAAAAATGGATTAAGTTAATTGATGTGATAATTAAAGATAATTGTGCATTGTACAAAGTAGCCTAACCTTTCAAATTGCTGAACAAATAGTTATCTGAACCAAATTTTCAAAATCCTCTTGGTGAGAATTTGGAAATCTCTCATTATTTATAATGGCACCAGCAACTGAAAAAATTGAGAAAGTAGAGGAAAGTTTGCCTGCCTGCATCATGTTATTTTATACATGTTGCTTACTTTTCTCTACTATCTAATATTCTAGGTTTCTAATATTCTGATTTTATTCAATCAGTTCCATCTTACCCATACAAATAAAATGTTTGCCTAGATGGAACAAGAAGCAGACCCCATTCTCTCTCATTCAAAGTGGGAACACAAAATAAAGTAAAGGTTAATACAAAAATAAAAGTTGCAATATGCCTGTGGAAGAATTACAGAATTAACACTTTTCATATTGGGAAAACTGCTGCGTCTCATCATACCCTCAGTCAGTTGCACCAAAATAACGTACTAACACATCTCTCTTTCAACTCTGTAACTGAAATTTGCTCTGTGCAAACGTCCTGCCGCGCTAATCAACTCATTGATCGGTGCCCTGATGTGTATCATTTTAATTTTGAGTCTCTGCTTGCCAAACCACACACAAAAAATGGGTACAATAGAAGCCTAAGGAGCCACTACAGACTTCCTTGGGCTTCCCTACTGTGCTCCTTCAGACCATGTAAGTGTGGACCAAGCACATTGGGATAGACCTTTACACTGTTCTTGTGGTGCTTTTTAATTGAAAAACATAACTGCTAAAAAAATCTGAGGAATAAATGGTCCGATTATTTAAGCTGTGTGTTGATTGGTTCATTGAACTCGGCCCTCAACGGTGACAGAAAATGAGATGTTGGAGGATACAACTGAACCGCATGCTCACTAACCGTTTGGCACGTCCCTGGATGTGTTCATTCTTCATCTCTTGTGGTTGCTAATCTCTCCATGTCATTTGTTTGCGTTTCCACATGCAGGCCACCAACACAACTTGGACGTCTCAGAGAGAGAGAGAGAAAGGTAGAGAGAGGTAGAGAATCTCATGCCGGGCCCAGACCACCAACTGCTCTACATCCCCCTTTTCCTCTCTTAGCTCTTTTTTCAAGGGTCCGGAAAACCAGAAGCCTCCTGCGTTGCACAACACCGGCCTCCAGCAGACAGCCTACAGATCTGCTGTAACTACATACAGCAAGCTACTGTCACTGTCCCCTCTCACTCTCACTGCAACCCCGATCACCCCATAACCCTTGAATCTCTCTCTTTCTTGCCTTCTTTATCATCTTCCTGCTCTACCGTCAATGAACCAGATCAATTCTCTTTCTCAAACCTAATTTTAAGATGTTCCGAACATTTCCACGAAAAATAAACTTGGTCACAAGGTAAAAGTGTTGGGTCCCCATAAGAACCAGAAAATATTTGGACCTGAAGTGATTATATTATGATTGGTTATCCATCCCACGTCTGCAAAAGTATTCAACCAATAAAAGGCTTGTATCTTTGTCAACCGTTGTAATTTTAGTCCACTCCAAATTGGTCAAAGTTTATTATGGAATGCACGTCCACGTGTGAGTAAATATTACTGCGTCTTTTACCTTCTATAAAAAGTCCTAATGTAAAAATAACTTGAGGTTACAGTATTCTGGTCTGAATTGACATCTCATTCCCTGTTTTTGCTTGGTTTAACTAAAGAGTGGGAGTACTGGATGAAGCTCTTGCTCTCTCCTCAAACCTTGTACAGGTTGCCTTACCTTTGTTGTGGGTTACGTCAAGTTTACAAAAAAAACTTGTGAATTGCAGACATTTGAAATGTTTTGTATTTGTACGTGATACTGTATGTACTGTGGGGGTTGGAGAAAGGTTTTGTGATGATAATGTTTAAATTGCAGTGGACAAGTACAAGTACACAGCTAGGTTTTGGCAGATGGCAAACCAGGTTATCTGTTTGTTTCCACTTTCTGCTGGACTTGAAGAGTTCTATTCTATACTGCATAATATTACAAGCTGAATGTATTTGTAGGGACATTAGGTAATGCGGGGTAAATCACACAGACACAGGGAGAACACTCACAAATCCACACAGTAAGGGTGAGCCAGATTTAAACCCAGGAACATCTTGCTGTGACGTGACAGTGTTAACAAAGGGACTAGACATTCCCATCTTCACTTCAATTCATAACGATTATTTGGTTGGATCTTTTGTGGTTTACTTTATAGACATACAGCATGTTCAAAAAATGAATTCCATGGAGATTGAGGCTGCCGATGAATGGTAAAAGACAGGATATTAGAGGCAGTGGCTGTTTGATTTTAAAAAAAGTTTAATATAGAATTGCAAAAACACAGACATAAAGTTTGTATTATTTCATTTATCAGCTGCGACTTCAGACTGTATAGCTCAAAATAATATAGAAATACGGCTAACTGTGTTTGTACGTTCTCAAGGAATCAATCAGTCAACCCATAATATACATTGTCTGCAATTCAAAGTTCCCTCCAGGAGCACTTTATTGAAAAAAGAAAAGGGAAAAACAATAAGAGATAAAATCAATTGTGAAAAAGAAAACACTGGTAAAAACACAGACGAAAAAAACAGACAAAAATCAGGAAAGATTAAACACAAAATCATATTAAAACTTGTCTGGTGCATAATTTTACACTCATGCACATAGATTTAGTGTCATAAAAATGTCATTTCTGCTGATGAGCAGACCAACCCATCATATATGAGTAAAACATGGCCTCCTCTGTGGGCCTGGCCTCTGATTGGCCAGACCTCCTCAGCTTTTTGATCTTCTTGGTCAGCTTACGGTTCCTGGTTTGGATTCCATCCTTTCTCATGGCCAGAGGCCTGTTGACCTGAAAGAGAAAAACACTGTTGGATTCTTCTCATTGATATTTAGTTTGCAGTAAAGTCAGTAGTAGTTGGTGTAGTTTGCAGAAAACTAGCTGTACATGTTGTAGTTTGGGGCGGCAGAGTGGGTCGTCCTCCAACCATAAGGTTGGCGGTTCGATCTCCACCTCCTGCTGTCCTTGAGTGAGACACTGAACCTGAAATTGGTCCCGGGCACTTACAGCTGCCCTTTGAATCCTACATCATTTGGTTAGATGCAGAAGACAAATTTCATTTCTGTATGTAAAAATACGGAAATATGACCAAAGATAGATAGATAGATGGATGGATGGATGGATGGATGGATGGATGGATGGATGGATGGATGGATGGATGGATAGATAGATAGATAGATAGATAGATAGATAGATAGCTCAGCAGAATTAAATGAAAACTCTCTCACACACACACACACACATACTGTATATATATATTTGTACTGTCAGCGGTACCTGGTGTAGTTTGTAGTGAAATTATAGTACTTGGTGCAGTCAGTAGTACAGTCAATAGTACCTGGTGTAGTTTGTAGTAGAGTCAGTAGTAAATGTCATAGTTTGTAGTGGAGTCATTAGTACCTGGTGTAGTTTGTAGTGGAGTCATTAGTACCTGGTGTAGTTTGTAGTGGAGTCATTAGTACCTGGTGTAGTTTGTAGTGGAGTCATTAGTACCTGGTGTAGTTTGTAGTGGAGTCATTAGTACCTGGTGTAGTCTGTAGTGGAGTCATTAGTACCTGGTGTAGTTTGTAGTAGAGTCAGTAGTAAATGTCGTAGTTTGTAGTGGAGTCATTAGTACCTGGTGTAGTTTGTAGTAGAGTCAGTAGTAAATGTCGTAGTTTGTAGTGGAGTCATTAGTACCTGGTGTAGTTTGTAGTGGACTCATTAGTACCTGGTGTAGTTTGTAGTGGAGTCATTAGTACCTGGTGTAGTTTGTAGTGGAGTCATTAGTACCTGGTGTAGTTTGTAGTGGAGTCATTAGTACCTGGTGTAGTTTGTAGTGGAGTCATTAGTACCTGGTGTAGTCTGTAGTGGAGTCATTAGTACCTGGTGTAGTTTGTAGTAGAGTCCACATGCATTGCAGACTGGTTCTCCAGCAGAGTTCCTCCTCCACAATGTTGTTATTGTAGTCAAACAGTTAGAACACTGGGTTCCTGTTCTTTGAGTTGTCTAAACTCGCATGCGCACACGCACACACACACACACACACACACACACACACACCGCACATGAAACAGCATGAGATTCTATTTGTGCTCCATATTCTGTTGTATTGTTATTTTAGTGTTATTTCAAATTACAATCAAAACAGTACAGACAGACAATTGTATGTGAATGTGTGTGTTCTCACTGTTCTTCTTTTTGCTCTCAGCAGTGGTTTATTGACTTGATTGTTTGTTTGTTCCAAGCTGCAGCTGTTACACAAGAGACAGCCATCGGCATCCAGCTGCCACAGGAGGGCGCTGCTGGCTCCACAGAGCACACATTCAAGTTCTTCTGGAAGAGCACAGACAGACAGACACACACACACACAGGCAGGCAGACAGACAGACAGACAGACAACAACAAAATGAGATCCGTGACCTCAAACAGAGCTCAAACAGGAACAGGTAGCTATCTCACCAGGTATGTTACTCTGCCCCCATGCCATACTCCTGGCTGAGGCGGAGGAAGAGGAGGGATGATAGTTGCTGCAGTAAGCACTCCATCCTCCAGGCGTGAGGTCCAAAGGGGGAAAACTCACTGTGTCCCAGCTATAGGCCTCCTGCTCCTGCAGCCAAGGACTGACCTGGAAGTTGAAACCAGAGCCAAGCTGCTGGACCTTAGGCCCAGCCAAGGAGAGATGGCTGCTTGGAATGATGGAGGAGCAGGAGGAGGGGAGGAGTGGGACAAACTCAGAGGTACCGCAGAAGGAAGGGGGTGGAGGCAGCATACAAGGGGAGTCCTGATTGCCAGAGTCATCAAACCAGCAGCTGCGAGTGACCAGGTGACAGGAAGCAGTGTGCTGCTCCATATCGTGGGACATGTTTGGTGATTGTAGGATGTCTGGATGGGTAGGACTAACCTGGGTAGAAAACATATTAAACTGATACTCTAGTTTTACAAAATTTGCTGATTCTCAAGGACACACCATGTGCAACATGTGTGACAAAATGATGCTGAATCCTTTGATTGGACCCTTTGAAACCTTACTTCTACAACACAAACACAGAAGTTCAACTTGTAACAATAATGGCTAAAGAGATCTTATCAATTCCCAAATAGAACAGTGTTACATTTCAATGATGTTTACGATTTGTAAAATCAATCTTATATTTTTTTCTAACAAAGCCTGCACCTATATTTTTCCACAACATCCTCTCCGCTATTTCACATTGTGGGGCCAGATTGTACAAGAAGGCAGCAGGAAGTTACTATAACACAGAGATCCACAAAAACATACATACTTTTCAGGGTCAAAGGGAAACAGTCTCTGACGCAATAGTGAACATATATGTAAAGTAGCTTTTAGAGGCTTTTCTACTCGTTCAATAGTTTGTATTCCTTGGTTTTATGTGGGGCCATTCCACAGAGGGACCTGATAAGTGAACAGCAAATATCATCAAAATGAAAAGCCATCAATATCTATTGTCAGTGACCTTTTCTGGATATAATTACTTCCAATATCTCGCCAACATTTTGTGAAAATGCTTTTGTATTACCACTTAAACAGTGCAACAAAGGCAGACACAAATGCTGAGACTTTACTTTAACTAGAGTCTGAATCTAATTTTTTGACTAAGTTTTGAAAAAGCATGCTGCTCACAAAAATAATAAAATTTTAGAAAATGAAAAGACAAACATTTATAGAGTTAGTAGTACTTGCTATCATTTGTAAAACACCTAGAAGAATGTTATGTAGTTTGTGGCAGAGTTTGTAGTACCTGCAACTACAAGTAACTAGTTTAGTGCCTATTTAATAAACTTTGAATTGTGCACCTGACTTAGATTAGGGCTTTCCGAACCTGCAATTTTAAGAGATACGTGCCATAGTATAAAAACGAATAAATGACTTAAAAAATAAAGCTATGAATTTAATACTTACACGAGCAGCTGATTTGTTCCTCTTCAGTTCTCCAGAGAAGTAATGGGTTTGACGGAGGGAGAGAGAAAGGGGTGGAGAGTGTGGGTGGTGAGAACTGGCCAGTGCACGTCCTTAACACTTAGTATGTTTATATGCACCCTTTTCAAATGTCAATCAACGTATGCAAGCCTTGATGCAGTTGAACTTGGGCTTTGCAAGAAATGTTTTTCCCCGATTTCTGCAATCTCATGAGGTACACTGGGACCTTCGGCTTCTAGCCTAGGCATTATTAATGTGTGAAATAGTGATGAATGTGAAAATCATGGATTCCACCATGTTCTGAGAATTTTAAACATATAAAAAAATTACATTTGGAAAAAAACTCATCAGAAATCTGTAGTTATGTGTAAAATTAAAGTGATAAGAGTTTTGCGTTTTTCATCTCACATCTACAGGTAGTAGGGGGTAATAATAGTAGGTTTGCAAACAACCACTGAAATAATTCCATGCTTCGACAATATCTATGATTAATGAGAAATAATGTGAACTACAGTTCAATCATTCAAGTCAACATTTACTTCACCCTCCGCTGCACTCACACAAAAAACAATAAATATACATGATACTGTTTAAAGTCAACATATGTAAATACATGTATAAATATATACAGATTTCCATATAATTTTATCTACATACAAACTTAAACATGTTGTTTACAAATACATAACACCAAATGCACTGGTCTGAAAGGAGGTTCATCTTTTTTCCTAAATTCTTTTTCATACTTCTCAGTCAGAGGCAGGAGGCATGTCCCTGCAGCAGTGCGGGGTCCACCACGCTATGCTGAAGGGGCAGGTCCACAGAGAAGTCAGAGGGTGGGGCCTGCAGCCACTGTCGAGGGGATCGTCCTCCCCTCTGTGGGATAGGGAGCTCGGAGTGGTGGGCAGGAAGAGGTGAGGTGAAGAAGTATGGATGGAGGAGAGCCTGCAGGATAAGTCAGAGCATCAATCAATTATTCAATAAACTAGCCAATTAATCTATTATCATCTCACATGTGTGAGATAAAGAGAAGGCAAAACCTGGCTAGCTGAGCAGCGCTGTTTAGACGAATAAACTAGGAAGTTGTTGAGCAAGTCGATGGCCTGTGGTGAAGCATCTGGGACGATCGCCTCCAATGGGATAGCTGGATTTTCCTTAAAGGTGATTTTATTATAATCTGGTAACTCCACAATCTCCTGGAAAGAGAGACAGAAAGGGGGGCAAAGAGAGGGAGAGTGTGAGAGACAAAGTGTGTGTGCAAGTGTGTGCATGTGAGTGACAGAGACAGAGAGATGGACAGAAAGAGACAGAGAGAATGGGTGAGACAGACAGACACAGAGAGAAACTGACTGAGAGACACGAAGGGAGGCAGATAGAGAGAATCACTGAGAGACAGGCTGAGTGTGAGAGAGAGACAGAGCAGATACAACGAGAGACTGAATGAGAGAAACTGAGAGCGATATAGAGACAAGACACAGAGCGGGGCTTAGGTGAAGGACAGAGTAAAACATGAAAATCTGTCCCTGTGATGACAGAGGTCTTAAGTGCCTGTGTTTCTTACAGGCCAGCTATCCTGGTTTGGTGTCCCCAACACTCTGAGGACACAGCAGAGTTGCTCAATGTCGTTTTCTCCAGGAAACAGAGGAGAGGAGTTCAACAGCTCACCGAAAATACAACCAACTGCCCTGAAACACACATATACGCACGCGCACAGACACACACACACACACACACAATCATAGCACATCATCCCTGCAGAAGCCAGTAGAGAGTATCATCATTCTGCTGCTGCCCTCTGTTGGTTGGCTCTTAGACCTACAAGGCATTAATATTCTTACCACAGATCAACTCCTTCATCGTACTTTCTGGCTCCATACAGCAACTCAGGAGCTCTGTACCATCTACACACAGACCCACCCACACATTAATTAAAAATAAATGCCACGTGTATTTGAATGTGGAAAACAGAAACAAATATACAGTATTTGTCACATTAAAGTGATAATCCTTGACTCTTCTTCAAAATTTAACAACAATTTTCCAAGGTATTTTGTTATAAGTCATTTAACTGATTTTTGTTTTCACATGCAACCCTGTATTTGCAGTTTTCGTAAATGGAGCTCGACCTTGGGCATGAAGATGAAGTATTGACTCATTTTTTTTTTTAAATTGACAAAAAAAAATAGAAATATAAAAAAATAGAAACTGC
Source organism: Brotula barbata (assembly GCA_900303265.1). Classification (NCBI taxonomy): domain Eukaryota; kingdom Metazoa; phylum Chordata; class Actinopteri; order Ophidiiformes; family Ophidiidae; genus Brotula; species Brotula barbata. The sequence continues at coordinate 96,874 of OMNV01010825.1, read as the reverse complement.
CTCATTCATAACAACGTCGTAAGCTACAACAAGAAAGAGACCAATGTCTAGCAGGTGTTGTGTAAATATCTGACAGCTGTGAATGTGCCTGTACAATTCCTGATTAGTTTCCTCATGTTTTGATTTTTTTTCCATTTTAGGTATCTATTAATCCTTAATCATCCCCCACACAGCTAACCTCACAGCACCGCCACAGATTAAGGATTTGCACATTATAACATTGATTTGCTTGGCAAAGTCAATAAATGACATTACTTCACTGGGATAATGGAATTTCAATAGAAGTATGTGAGTGGTTGTTTGCCAACCTGTGGTTATTATTCCCTATCAGAATTTGAAGTCAGTTGTGCAATTTAAAAGGGCACAACAAAATCTTACTCTCATCTTTTGCATATGATGCAATTTGTCATTCTCTCGCTCTCTGTCTGTCTCTATCTCTCACACAAACTCACACACACTGTTACCTGGTGGCCACCTGGTGGCTGTACAGTCTCTCTCCTTGCTCAACGAACAGCCTTGCCAAACCAAAGTCAGCAATCTTCAGATGACCTGATGGGCTAATGAGGAGGTTGGCTGGCTTCAGGTCCTACACATACACACACACGCACACACGCACGAACGCGCACACATGCGCACACATTAGGGCTTTTATTATGAAAAACCACAGAATCAGAAGTTAAGATCAAACCTCCTGCTGCTCTCACTCTGTGCATGATGTTGTTGCTATGCAGGAAGGCCACACCCTTCAGTAGCATCACCATATAGCCTTTGACCTGGGCTGGGGTCAGAGGCCGCTCAGAGTTTCTGATGACCTCAGAGAGGTCAGAGAGCATGAAGTCAAAGACCAGGACAAAGCCAGTACCATGAGGGAAGACATCTTTTAACTTCACTACCTGAGAAAAGGAGAGTATTGCTCTTCTATTTGAACATATGATGGATTTCACAGTGTGACAATGGCCTCTGACATGTGATACTCACATACTGGTTGTCCTCAATCTCCTGCAGGGCCTTAATCTCCCTTAAAGCCTGGTTGGGGATTCCATCCTCCAGCCTCCGAAGAGCCACTTTCTTGAGAGCCACTGTCTCTCCTGTCTGACAGCAACATCATCATTGACCCATTCTTTCAGTCATAATGCAGACTCATGTTTTCATGAAATCCGTAACTCATGTTGTGTCATCACTAGTCCTTTACTATGTTAACATTGTGATATGTTTAGTTTTTGTGATAATTTAGCAGTAATATTGCAAGTGCAACACACAAGTAATGCATTCACCGCATTTATAAAAATATGCCATGTTGTGTCTAATGTTGTTTAATGTATTTGGATTATCTTTGCAGTTGTGTAGTTGTTCTTAACATCCAGATGGAGGTCTCATTAGAATGAATAGCTGCAATAAAAAGTCCCATGATTGTAACTGTAGAAAACGTTGAGAGATTGCGGGAGTCTGTTTCTCATTTTCATATTAACTCCAGTAATCTATCTTGTTCTGACTCACGCTCTGATGCTTCTGTGAGATACAAAAGTCTAGTAACCGAGAGGAATTCTCTGATGCACACTTTTTCATCGCCCTTTCATTAAAGTACTACATGTTTACAATGCTGGGTTTTGCATTTAATACTCTGTATTAGCCAATAGTTAACAGATGGGCACTGTGGCTTACTCGGCTAAATATTAGTCCGTTTTGTCTCAACATTTTGTCTCTGTAGGTCCTGTCTACCCATGGTGGACAAAATACTTCAAAGTTATATGTGAGTAAAAGTACAGGAATCTCATTTAAAATGCCTTCAGGTGAAGAAAATCATGATCTCAGCCAACACTTCCTGTGTCTTTAAAGCTAAATAGCGACCATATCTTACATGAGAAACATCTGTTACCAATCACTTTAATAGAGCTTTTCAAACTTTCTTTAAAAATGAGCTTGACCTTCGGATGGTACATTGAATGTGGTGGACCAGGAATTTTCAACTGGTGGTCACCGACGTACTGCAAGTTGGGATTGTGACAATGACTTCAGTAACGTTTTTTAAGAATTTTTCAAATATTGCGCTACAATAACATTCAAGAGGTTTTCTATGACGAGAAAATACTGGACACTGGCTTCTTTAATTGGCAACTAACAACTTTAATGAAGTGATTGTAAAGTTTTGTTGCTGTCTGTTTGTCTGCCTGTCTGTCCCGTGTGTGCCACGACAAATCTGAATGTGATTGTGCTGTTAGTTTGTTGGTCAGCAGCGTTACCTCGATGTGTTTGGCTTTGAAGACGATGCCGTGGGCTCCTTCACCAATACGACCGAGAATACTGTACTGCTCCATTCCTGCAATACTGACAGTCTGACATGTATTATATGTTAAATATTAGGATCTTCCAGCTCTTTGTTGAGGCTCTATAAATTTTCACATACACCTTATACATTCAACACCACGAAAATGAGACATTTATGTCTCTGTATGATATACATGCTTTAGGTTACTCACTATTTTGCATCTTTGAAAACTTTAGGAACTCAACTTGAAGGTAAAGTAAAGTAGTTCCAACAGAGTTTAGTTTAGACGTGACAATTGTAATTCATCGATTCAATCGTATTCTTCACTACGACAGTTACGCTTTATGCTGGTTAACGTTGCCTAGGTAACAGCTGGCTACGCTAACATAGCTAACTAAAATGCTATCTTCTCCAAACAGTACCCGACCAGACTCCACTGGTGTCCTGCGGAAATTAAAACGGTATAGATTTACCTGTCACCCGGCGGATGATGCTCTTCTTGATGAATGGGACAAGTTTGCAGCAAAGCTTTACGTTTCTGTAGCAGGAGCTTGCTTCAGCGCTCCTAGCGGTCCGCCATGTTTGTTTACGGCGACGCCATGATACCAAGCTGACTACGGAAACAGAGCGAGTAGAAAATATTTCACTTTACTTTACGTATTTTTGTTCTTACCCACAATTGAATGATTGGATGTATTCATGAATTGGAGTTTCAAAATAAAATTTGATTCTTCTTTTCTGAATTAGTGCATCTAATATGTTTTTGTACCATTTGTTGTCATGTCATGAATGAATATTTAAAACATAACAATGACAGAACGTGTCTTTTTCTACAGTCGTGTATTTTAACACAACTCCTCAAACAAACAGTAAGTTCGATTCCAATCTAAAATATGTTTTATTTTGAAATCGGATAGTCCTCCACTACGCTGTTCGCCAACTGTCCCTCCAGATTAGCCTGCCTTTCCGGTTTTCACCTGCTGCCCACATTGGCTACTGTGTTGCACAGCTGACACTGTTCGTTGAGCGAAGAATGTGTTTTTAGCGAACGAGCCTGTTTCTGTCAGGTTAAATACGCAGCTGGTTGTTGTTACTGAGAAGACTGGTTCGGTTTAAATCGAAAACAAAGCGGCGATGGCTTCGCCTGATAGTGCTAATGCTAACACGGACCAGAAGGTGCTACAGTATGAAAGCTTCATCAACGACGTGCTTAGGAGAGATTTGCAGTAAGATTTCACTACTCGCTTTAACTCAGACAACCCGATTCTGAATACACCGCTTTGTCTTGTAATGTTCGTAATTCAGGTTTACTTGTAAGAATTGCCATTCAGCATGTGTGTGATGTTTGATCTCTAAAACGAAGTTGTAGATCTCTTTAATGCAATTCGTACAAGTTAATTATTGATACTAATGAACAAAAAACTAAATATCATGGTATAATTTGAGCTCTTTACATTGTACCTCAGTAGATTACATAGACCCATACATACATACACATATATACTGTATATATACACGGTATATCCCACTGTGTTCTGTGTGTTCCAGTACCTACTTGGTGGTTTACATGACGGCTATAAAGTCGGATTATTTCGTGTGTCCGGTTGAAACCTGTGTTTTAAAATGCATGTAAATACATTAGTCCGTCTGAAAATGGTGGTGTAATATACCTAGATACGAAACCGTGTATACATTGCAATGGACCCACGTTCCACGCATAACCTCATGGCAGTGCTGGTCACGCTATGGTCATTAACCCGGAAGGTAAACAGCGCACAATAAGTTCCATTACGGCGGTTGATAGGATGCAAACAACACATTTCTGTACTGAGGAGACAATCTTTATTTTTTTTCATCTTAAGGAGTTAGAAGTCCTAAAATAAAAGGATGGACGAATAGATGGCGAACACTTCAAAAAATGGAATGCTTCTCTTCCAACCGACGAGCTGCTTCTACGGGACAAATTTAATACATTTGTTGTTTGGCCTTGACACACGCTGTGATTTGTCATAGTTAAGAGAAGGGGTTTATATTTGTCAAACTCAGGCTATATTTCTGTATTTAACACATAGATTAATGTATGTACTGCTTTAATATGCAGCATCTTGCATAATAGTATAATACTTCATCGAGTTTCTACATGTGCTCACAATGGTTATATGTTAACAGATTAAAACTTTTAAACTCCAAGCTACCATGTTTCAGTGTGAATGACAGAAACGGCATAAAAAGATTCAGATTCATTTAAAGTTTTTTTTATTAACTTTAAACACTTGCTTGTGAAGAGGAAAGTTCACTTTCAAATAATAAATTGGAATGCTACAGTCGTCTGTCCTAGGACATCACTGTGAACTCCACAAATAGCGTGTGTCTCATTTGAAACAAAAGTAGAGCGTAAAAAATGTTCCAAACGTACAGCGCTGTACAGGTGTCCATTTTTCATTGACAGTCTCTTCTTTAATCTGTAAATCCGCCAACAGACACGCCACAGGATGTTTGATGTGTTTTGTTTCGGTATTATCCAGCTCCATGGCCAATTTGAGCTTTGACTTGATTACAAGGTTGCACGTACACCTACTCATTGATGATTTTGTGTGTGTAAAATAGGAAGGTAATGGAGCAGAGAGATGGTGTTTATGAGAAAATCTCTCAATACCTGCAGCTGAAAAATACTATACAGAGTTTACAGGTACACACACACACACACACTCATACACACAGTGCATAGCATTTGTGATGTCCTAATGGTCAGTTTTCCTGGTTTTGCACAGTTGTGTTGATTAGCTCCCCTTATGACCAGAAACTCCAATCGGATGTCTAAATTCCGTACTTCTCACCCTAAAAAGATCACTCATAATTATACACACATTTGCTCTGTTTTTTAAGTGTAATTGATCCTCCAAGTTTGACTCATCAGCACCGTCTCTATCATGAGAACGAGCGCTGGGACCATGTTGCTCCAAAATGAATGCAAGTGATAAACCACCTGTTTTTGCACAACAATACATACATGGTAAAGAACAAGTTATTTTTACAGGCACTGGCTCCCTCATTGGAGGAAATTCTTGAGGTGCTTCTGATGGAATGGTGGAATTGGTGGATCGATTACACTCAATGATGCTGTGAATATGAGAATGTATTTAATATTGTGAACTATCCTTTAAATGCTGCTTTGTTTTCTGTTTGTTTCCTGCAGGAGTCTGACTCTAAGCAGCTGAAAGCTGATGTTGATCTGGGCTGTAACTTCTATGTTCAGGCTGAAGTGTGAGCTGCTCAATTCATCAGTATCACTCCTGTGATCTTGAGCAATAACACTAATACTAACTGCACGTGTGTCTCTGTTCTATTAGAAATTATATTAAACTTGAAGTTGTAAGGTAGTAAAGTCTGTGTTTTAAAATCAATGAAAAAATAGAGAAGGAATTACAGAAGGATTTAAGATTGGATTATAAAATGACTGACAATTTCCTTGTTACATGAGATGTTGTGTATAATTCTCCTCCTTTGCTCTTTGCTCAGGGAGGACTCATCCAGGATATTTGTGGCAATTGGTTACGGTTTTTTTATTGAGATGACTCACAATGAAGCTCTGCGCTTCATTGACAAGAAAACTAAACAGCTGACTGTGTGAGTTTGTGATCACAGTGAAAAATCACTTTAACCAAGGGGTTTTTAATAAAAGGACACTGATATTAACATGTCTTCATCAACAAGTTGTTAAAATTATTATGAATTTGTCACATGCGTTTCCACATAAGTTTTGATTATTTTTTTCAGTGTGGACTGCAAAATTCTAAAATTCTTTGAAATGTGTGTGTTTCAGCTTCACTGAGCAGTTGACCAAAGACTCCGCTAAGATAAAAGCCAACATTCGCATGGTCCTCGAGGTTAGTCTTACATCTCTGCTCACACTCACTTAAGCACAACAACAAATACTGTTGCCTTTTTGTACAATTTATTTTATACAGAGTAAAATGTGAATTGAAAAAGTGCAAATATGCATTTTTTATCTAGAAATGTAATGAAATAAAGTAAAAAAAAATGCACCCTGTAGATACGTCACTATCTCTTTCTTTATGGTAATATACAGTATAAGGACCTCATAAATGCAGCGGTTCTACACAAGAGAATTTAGGATCGCACACAACATGCAGATGCTTTGCACCAGATGGTGTAGCTACAGAAACAACATTGTGGATTTCCTTTTCTTTCCTCTTGACATATGTTAAGTCGCTTTGTTTACATTGTAATAACAAGCAACAGCAGCAGCCAAATTCATTCTCGCTGTGAGGCAACAGTGCTAACCACCAAGCCACAATGCTGCCTACCTTTTAATAATATTACCTCCTTCTCTCAATATTGTTAGAATTGAGATCAAATGTCCGTAGGTTTAAATAAGTTGAAGACAATTCTTTTTATGGGGTGTCTTAATTTTTTGCACTACTATATATACAGTTTATATATATATATATATCTATATACACTCACACACATATTGCAGCCAGAAAATAAAAAGATTTGTATTCTGATCAGTGTCATTAACTGAGGCCTCTGGTCACTTTGAAGTGCTGTTGCATAAGAAATCTCACTGGCAACTACTGCTTCTCCTCCCCAGGGTCTCCGGGAGCTGCAGGACCTGACAGACCTCCCAGACAGCTGAAGAAAAGAGGTTTTCCTGCATTTCACGGGACAGTGAAACAGTGCACAAAAATTGACACTGTATTATTTTTGTAACTGTGAAAAGATCTCAGGTCGTGGATAAGGACGGAGTTTTCATGTTGTACTGTTCCTTCTTACAGTATAACAATTCCACTTTTCCCCTCTATGACCCAGAGCCATAATCTTTGCATTATGGACTATGAATGAGGTCTGAATGAGTTGTTCATTACCTCACCCAAAGAGGTTATATTTATGGTCACGTTGGTCTGTCTATTTACGGAATATCGCAAAAATCTATTGTCTGATTACTATGAAACTGGAGAAGAACCACTCAAATATTAGTACCAGGTGCCCTCATTGTGGCGCTGTCAACATAAAAACACTTTTAACAATTACAGTCTCAGGGCCCTGGTGGCTCACATGGTAGAACCTATGCCACATATTGCAGTGCCACAGATTCGATTCTGACCTGTGCCCCCTGCTAGATGTCTCCCACCCTCTCCCTACCATGTCCCTCCTGTCTACTCTCTGTTCTGTGCCCATCATAATAAAGCAGAAATGCCAAAGAACAAAAGGTATGTGCAGATGACATTTTACTTTATATCACAAATGCTTCAGAATCAGTCCCAGCTGTAATGATTTAGGAAGCTATGGAGAGTTGTTGAAAATGCAGAACATCTTTTCATCGGACTAGAGAAGGATTCAGGTATCGGTATTTTTCTGACACCCAGAACCAAACAATTGTCTCATGTGAACTACGAGGAGCTAATTTTACAAATACAATCAGACCTGCCTATACCATTGCCTGCCAGTACATGCAGAATGCTAGATAAACTTTTATTGAAATATACAGTATCTGGCATAACAAAAGACAGAGAGTTGGGTTAGATATCATTTTTTGTGGATCTTTGCATGATAGTGGATTTAAAAAGTGGGCTGACTTGAGCCTGGTTACCATTGATCAGTTGATGGAAGGAGACCATTTGAAATCTTTTCCACGGTTACAGCAATGTTGTTCAATGCTGTTCAAAACTTAAGAAATTCTAGAAAAATATTAGAAGTGAGATCACAGTCATATTGGATGTTGACTTACCTCTGGACCCACTGTATTATATGCTGGGACGTATGCCAAGAGGTAGCCTCTATGGAAATGGGAGGTTGTATATCGTAAGGACGTAATTGTTAATAGCAAGGAAAACGATAACTATTTTCTAGTTGCCAAAACAGCCGCATACAATTGACTAAGAGACTGAGACAGGTGGATATAGTGGAATAAACTGCATCGTTGAAAATGAAAAAGGACAGTTTTGTAAGACGATGGGAACCTGTAACTTTTTACCTGGCCAATTAGAAGAATATTACTTTAAAATGTGTTTGAGTGTGAATATACTGTATATGTATATATGTACAGTATATATAACTAGATATAAGACACTTTTTTTGTTTTGTTTTTCCTTCACCAGAATTATTTTCTTGAAATGATTCGTTCCACTCAAGAACTATGCCTGGTAATTATAACACACACGGACAGCTGAGGTAACCATGCTATGCCGGCTTACTTGTCGGGAACAATTTGGGGTTAGGGTCTTACTCAGGGACTTTTGACATGGAGGAGAAGGGAATCGAGCCGACAACCCTTCGATTACTAGACAATCACCCGTATCCCCTAAACCCCATGATGGAACAGCTTTGATGTCAAGGAAAGTTCAGATTATATGTGATCAATGCATTATTAATTGATCAATGATATTATATTAAAAAAAAATACAATATATACAAAAAATAAAAGAAGAAAGTGCCAACGATCCAGACAGCCAGTTTGAACCTTTGACATGGATAATGTAGAAGCAAATGTTTTCGAATGAGACAGGTCTAGCTTACTATCAAAAATCTAATTTAAATCTGCACCAAAAATAAGATTTGCGTCAAAGCATAGAACAGAAAAGAGAGAACAGAAAATGTGGGCTATCCAACATTACTTTAGTTTCTAGGAGACAACCAGCAACCACAATATATTGCCCCCAGGTTCTGATCCTTTCAGCAGATAGCGTGACACCTTTTTATATCAATATTGCGTTATGCGTAATTTTAATAAATTATTTTTAATTGAGTAGTAATCAATAATTTTGAAAAATGGTTTTGAATATTATTTATCTGCAGTGTGTTTTCCAGGCTTGAATACAAATTAAGTCAAGTCAAGTAATGGCGTGAAATGGCGTGTCTCCAGGACCCATGGTGCAACAAGATGAAACTGAAATGAATGTAAAAACTAATGGATAATTCGGGAAATAATAAGTTTCCATCTGGTTAATCAGATAAACCAAAGGTTGCGTGCAGGAAGCAGAACTGTCAGCTCAGCTGGTCTGAAGCATTCTCTGCCACCACGGATGCAGTTGTCATGGAAACTGGATGCTGAATGGAGGCAGTGGCATAAATAAGCTGTCAGATGACTATTAAAATAGTCTCCAGCAGGAAGACTCCCATACACTTCCCCAGTCAAGTGTTTTGGTTCCCAGATGAATTTTCGTGCGCCGAGGAGGAACATGATGCAGACTGAATGAGTCACAGCATCAAAAAAAAAAGAAGAAAAAAAAGATTTACTGCTGGATGATGGACTCTGAAACTCAATGAAACACGTCATACACGCAACGTAGGCATAACCGGAAAAACTGATGTGAAAATGTACTTCAGATACAACTAACCACACAATTGTTGGTTTGATTCCTTTCTCCAGAGACTCATTAGTTGTTGAGTTTGATCAATGGAGGGAAGAAGCACCAGTATCACATCTTACTATCTGTCCAGAGAGCTGTGGAGAGAGGAGCACAGCTCATTGTTGTAATCACAACCATGTCCTACTATAACTACTCTATGTCTCATTGATATATAAGAAAAAAAGTATCACTCACACACACACACCACTGAAAGCACTGGCATAAGCTACTACTGAAAGCATGCTCACACAGATTTAGTGTTGTGTGTGAATTACACCATTTTCCCGACTTTTTTCCCTCCCAAATTTGCATCTTAATTATTTCAGAGAATTTGGCTGCATATTTTTTACCTATAGTGGCCCCAGTACACCGTCATGTCACAGAAAAATGTAAATGTAGGAGATGTTGGCTGCTTGAGAGCCTCAAATAAATGAGTTCTTTACAGGAGAACTCATTTATCACAGTCAATCAATTTCCTCCAATCAATCATGGTTTTCCAAACAAGTACTTAAATTGTCCCCAAACCCTCTAGTGGCAGCGTCTGAGAAGGTCCTCAGTCATCAAGGTCATGGCTATCCAAGAAGGGTTGAATCCAGGACGACTGGATTTGGCTGGAATTTGCTTCTCATCCAAGGGGCTTCTTCAGCTCTGAAGAAGCCACTTGTAGTACATCTGATTTGGATGAAAATTTTGCCCTGAGGTGAAGTCGGCGAGTCAACACATTGGGACACAGCCATTTTATTTTGAAAGCCGTAAGCAGAAGTGTGGTGTTTAAATAGCGGCTAACTTTGTGCTGTTTAAAGTCCTGAGGAGGCGTCCGTCCAACCAGGAAGAAAGTGGAAAAAGTCCGCTAAAGGACGAAATCTGGATTTTGTAGGCGGGTAGCCTCTGCTTCTAGAAAAGGCAATCAAGAGAATTTGATGAGCAACTTTTTATGAGCAACTTTTCTCTGCGTATGTGGACTTAAATAGTTTGTGGTGAACTCTTCGGAGAGGTCCGCAGTCACTGAGCGTTGACGCACCAGCAGAAGGCGGGGGTCTGTCACAGCAGCTAGGCTGGGCTAGCTGCTCCACACTGGGCCAATACACAACTTGGACACGGTTGAACTCGGCGCGGTCTGAAAAGCTGACCCCGCGGCGTTCATGATGCCGTTTTTGAAGACACCGAGTCAACACGCAACGTTTCGCCCTGAAAGCAAGCAGGTGGCAACGGCTAGCTAGCTTAGCAGTGTTATCATTGCTAGCTAGCCTGTTAGCATCATCGCTCCTAATCCAGTCTGTCAACAGGGATGTAGCGGAGGAACAACCACCGAAACTCACTGGCATGTTCGTGTTCAGACGTATGTTTACATTTTTTATTCCAATAGTGGATTTTTTTTTATTTACACAATTCGACACCCGGAGTATCAGTCAATTGCAAGGGCGTAAAAGGCTGTCAATGGGTATTAAAACGTGAAGTAGTGCACTTGTGAAACAAAGATGGACTTTTCCTCTTTGCTGTTTGTTATCTAGACTTCAGGCCTTTACACTCTTTGGATTTTCTGTCAGTATTTGTTAGCATGGAGCTAGGAGAGCCCAGATGCAGCTCCTTGCAGTTACATAACGCCAACAGGTTTGACTCCGGAGTGAAGCCGCCGATCACGTCCGTGCTCTTCCGTTTAAACCCCTGATCAACCCGCTCAGAGCGCTTGGAAGAAACAGTCGCATCCACGATTCGAGCGGGCATGGAGAAGATCTGACCGCTAGGAGAAAGAGAGAAGAGAAAACAGTAACAACGTTTGCCTGAGGATGGAGTCAAACCCGCTGATTAACGGTAAGAGGATGCAGGTGGTGATACGCTATATTTGCATATTGGAGCGCAAAGCGTGTGCTTGTGTATGCATGCGTGCGCGCAGGCGAGTTTCTGCATGTAGCAACAACCGTGTTGCAACAGGTGTGTGAATGTAGAAGAAGCATTTTATCCCCCTGTTGTCGCAGCAGAGGCCTGCAGCTCAGCCACTATTGTGGTCACTGTGGTCTGATGTCTGCTTGTGTCTGTCTGTCTGTGTTGATTGTCGATCATCTTCCCGCTTCTTGCCTTTGAGTCTTGTATTGATGATAATTTCCATGTCCAGAAATTGCTGTGCAAATAATAGTGAATGACACTAAGGCAGTTCTAATGCCAAATGGTTAGGTTATTTTTTTTTGCGATTTACAAAGATAGTTATTTGAATTGCATTACAATCAAGGGATGGAGAAAGTAGAAGAACAAACCGACAGCAATTTTTCACGCTACTCTGCGAGTCAACTTCACACCTATCCCACCACGACCGTTTGATCTCATTATTTCCCAGAAGCAAGCTCAAGTGTCTCATGTAAAGGCAAGCAGAATATTTATTTTGTTCATTACAGCTGACATTGGCATTACACACATTTATCAGCCCAGTTTATTGTTTTTGTCCTTTTCTGCCGTGTACATTTTTTTCTCTCCCTCTCTCATTTATTTGGGACAGTGGTCCTTGGAATTTTTCTAACAATTAGAAGTGGGCCTTAGGTTACGTAATGTTGACAACACCTGCTCAAAATTACTCCATAAGTTTTCAATTTAACCCATTGATGCATACAATCACACTGAATGATGATTCTAGTAGTGGCTGCGTGCATGTGGAGGGGCAGCCCCGCTGGCAGTGAAATGAAATGAGTACATGTAAATGAGGTAAATAACATAATTAAACAGTCTCTACAACGTTTTGCTGTCATTCATGTTTGCGCTGCTTCACGTCTGCTGAGGCAGCCTCTCTCACACACACACATACACACGGAGTTCAACACAGTGGCTAAAAACAATTTTTTTTGATGTTGGCGATATAATCATTCACCACATCACAGGTAGAACATGCCGTGATAGATCAAGTATATTGGATATAATGTGCAGCCCTACTCCTTCATTAGAAAAATCCCAGCTTTTATTGTTAAGCATATTTATAGGACCATGGCAAAAAGTATGGGGGAAGTGTAATTTTTAAAAAGCAATTAAAATAAATAATTGTAATTTAGGTACAAGTTTTAAATCATTTTGATATTGATTGTAAGTCATTGCCCAGCCCTAGCTACATTTATATACACTCATATATTTGTACAGCAAGTTAACCAATAATTGAGCGACAATAATGTAATGTTATACAGTAGCTCCACTGATCTCTGTGTATGTGTGTGTAGCTGCAAGCCACATCTGGGCTGAAACGGGAAAAACTAAGCATGACCATAAATAACAGCAAAAAGCAGTAGAGAGCAAGAGAGAGTCTCACACTTCAGAAATGAAATGAGTAAACATATATTGGGTAGACAACATATGTAAACAGGGGCTGTTAGCGTGCCAGTGGTTTTTGATAGAATGGTAAAACTTTTGCGTTTTTGGCCTTGTGCTGACATAAAAGCATTTTGGGGTTTGTAAAAACTGCCAAATTCTGGTTATAGGGAAACCGGCCCACTGCAGGATATCCAATGAGAACTTAGCCGGAGATATCTTGTCTTGCAATCCAGGAAGGTTCATTGAGATGGTAGAGGAATGTGACTTTTACATGAAGTTGTACATGGTTCTGGAATATCAAAATAACACAGAATGTATTATGTATTATTAGACATCTGTGCAAAATACACGGTTATTGGCTATGTGTCTTATTGTCCACATTGTTTCCAGACTGCATTTGAGACAACCAGAAGCAAAATGAATCAAAGTGCAGATTAAACATGTTGTAAAGGCTGCAATAGCATTGACATATTGTATTGCAATGGTAGTATGACATATATTAACCGGAACATCAACGACACATTAACTACACCAATACAACATGCAGATCAACAAACGGCAGTGTGCTCGTTCAGTGGCTGGGTGGGGCTTAACTCCGGTGCTGGTTCGACTCTACGGTGCTTCTGCCCGTAATTACGAGGAATTATAAAAGCTTGGATATGGACAAATAAAACTTCTTATAATATGAACAATAAACTAAGAATACAGCTACAGCAGCATCATCAACATGATGGGTAGCAATCGCTCACTTGAACGAGTAAACACACTCAACTTTTACACACAGCAGACTGTAATGTACTTAAGCCGATTAACTGACGCTCAGTTCCTACAGTTAACAAGGCATTAAACCACAACCACTATAGACTGTAACTCAAGTTTTGGGTTGCACACAAACTTCATGAGGTCCATGAACGGGACAGAAGTAAGTAAACAAGTCCGATTGCAGCTGTTGCGGCAGACATCTGTAGCTGCTCAGGTGAGGGAGGGGCGGTGATGCGTACTTGATGGGCGCATGCGCTGGATGCACTGACACTCGAGGCTAGTTGGTCCTTGGGTCATTGGAGGGCAGTGTTTGCCTTTTCTACAGGGTTTAAAAACACAAACTTTTGTAACAGGGCTACAGAGTGGAATATTTTGGAAATGCCACTACCATTATTGTGTAAACTGGGTAAATGCTATTCTTGCAGAAACTATGACGACAGGGTTCCATATCAGCCTCAATAGCCGTGTGCAATAGAAATCAACAACAGCGATTGACTATTGCGCCGTGTTTTAGCTGCAGAGTCATTGAGTTTATTAAAGCTGCTTCAGAAAAGTGTAGATTTGTTGCACATTACTGTAATCAGCAGGGACGCATTAAATACTCAATCCATCTCTATGCAAAAGACTGTTTTGGATAGGACCTTGAAAAACGTTTCTGTTTGTTGTGTTGTGTAAACCAAGCCATGGTGTCCACTGTGTTTTTCTGTCATTTATGGTCGCACTGAATTTCTGTCCCTCCACACTAGGATTGCAACAATTAGTTTACATCGTCAACAAAAATCGATTACAATATTAGTTGCCGATTAATAAAACTCTCGCTAATTTGTGTTTTTCATGCTGTGCAGTAGACATAACATTATTTTCCGAAGCTGAGCAGTTATGGGGTGAGCCATCTCGTGTCCGTGTGTCTGTTCCAAAGGAACTACTGAAAAAAACAGCTTTTCCTGGTAAATGAGACCCAGATGACACAATACAAAGTGCTGGTTTGCAAAGCTTACATGAAAGAACAGGCAAATGTGGGGAAGTAGACTTAAGTAACCATTTGAGTAGGCATTCACTATCCGCTGAGTCGTTTAACCGTTTTGATAGACAATTATTAGTCGACTATCAGAATAGTTGTTCCGGGATATCTCCAGTTTCTTCTCCCTTAGGAGGGTTTCAAATGAAGTTACCGTCGACTGAGATTTTATTAAGATTCCATTCTTAAGTGACCCCTGGCATTTTCCATTGTTTTTGCCTCCAGGTCCAACATTCTGGTCTCAAACAGCTTTTGTCCAGTGTAGCCTCTATGTCTATGTTCTGGACACGTTCCTCTGTTTCCATTTTTTGTTGTCATCTATCCTGTTGTTGTTTGATCTGATACCATCCTAATTTCCTTCAGGCTTTCCAGGTTCTTAGAATGGAAGTCTCTTATCCTTGTAAGACTGTTTCCAGGTCTGCCATACTTTGAGTGGGTTGTTGTGTTTCTTCATCCTTCTGACTCTGTTGTCCTGCTAGCTTAGCTGTCACTCTCTTTCCCTTCAGCTCTTCAGCTAGCTCTCCGGTGTTCAGACCTGCATTTTTAGCGGAACTTCTTCATCTTAGACATACTCATGAGCTTGTGTAAGACAATCTTACAATGTCCCTTTGTAAACTAATGGTTTTGTAGGGCTTTTCTATCTTAGCATTGGGGAGCCTGTTATAGTTATAATGTCTTAAATTGTTTTAATGTTTTGATTCTATTGTTTCTTTTTATACTCAGTGCCATTACAATTTTGCTGCACTGTTGTCTTGCACATCACTAAAAGTGCGTCACATATAGCGAAAATGACTCCGATTCCTTCTATTAAATACTAATGGGAAGACAGAGTACTAGTTGACATGGTAGAAGTCAATATTTCCCAATAAGTTTGAGATATGTTGTTGTGTTTGGTATAATTGCAGTTGCAATTCTCTGGCATTCCATATGTGAGCATTGTGATATAGTGATGTGATACATAATTTCATAATTGAGTTATGTATGTAAATTATTGTCTGTAGACATTAAATGTCAGGAATCAGGAAGACATCAGGAAACCACAGTCTTCTTCTGTGATGTGGAGCGTGCTGAGCATTAAGACCTGTGGCTAGGCTGTGTATTATTTGTGACTTCTCTGTTGTTCAGCCTGAAGTAGTCTGCTATATCATGTACGAGTTACTGAAGTCATGATGTCAAGTAAAACATCATGGCCTACACACCAAGGTTCTACATACAATGTTGTCCCCCAGGATGTCACTCTTGGCTTGGGTTAAGTCAGTTTAAAAAAAATACTGTGCAATGTGAATTTCGGAAAGAAAAGAGCTTTTGCGCTACACAAAAAAAACCAAAAAACATTTACGGTGAGGCAAAGTGGGCACATAACCTATAAGGTCAGACGAATGAACGCTAGGCAGACCGCCGACACATTTTAACAGCAGTAGAAAGCTTTTGGTACAATCACTCAGCGGATATTGTTGACATTTGGCAGGAATGATACCAAAACAACCGACTGCAATAGATACAACAGGAAAGGAGTCAGCTGTGTCATAGAATAGCACAGCATACTACGGAGACTCCAAAGAGGAAAATCTGTTAAGCATATATCTGTGGGATTTTTGTGAAAGTGTTATTTTTAATTAGAGTGTTGCCCTGGAGCAAGCCTGTATAAGGGAGAAATTGTTTCATTGTTATACTTTTCCACCCCACATTGGTATCAGGTCATATGTTTTCTTCAAAGCCTCATTTGAGACTCTCATTTGATGAGATGAACTTTATTGCCGCTGGGGAAATTTGTAATTTGTTAGATGGTTTCTAATGGTTGAATCAGGGAGTTTATATTGCAGGTTTTCGTTCAAATAAGATGTCTATACCAACGTATAATATGTAGACTTGAAAAATAAAGTGAGCAGTAAATAACTAGAATCCAAAACTTTATCTAAAGGAAAACATTTAATGATACAGCAACGGTAAGCACCCCAACACCAGCAGGTAGACTTTGATAGACCGTGGTAGACATATCTAGTGCAAGTGGAGTCTTCATACCTGCTGAAATGACACAAGCTATGGTAAATGTTTGCTTGGTGCACACCAAAAACTGTAACTATTGCTGATCATCAGTTTGTCATATTGGCACAGTCACAGAAGGTTTTTGTGGTTTGTACGAGATTGCGGCTGCATTGATGAGCTCCTTCTCTAAAGTGAAATAAGCATGGATGAAAAATGACTGTGTGGGACTCAGTGAGCAGAAATAGACAAAAAAGAAATGCCCCCTTTTGTTACTCATGTAACACGGGAGGACAGTGATAAGCACTGCATTTATTCAGTGAATACATACACACAGGCTGAAAGTGTGTGAGTGATGTGTTGTTTTGTGTTCTTGTTAGACGTCTCTGACAAACCATTTCTTGCTCCTCCTTGTGAATCTTTTTTTCTATGTTGTTGGACTTATTGACGTTACTTCTGTAAAACGTCTCACAGCAATGTGATGGCATTTGTTCACAATCCCAAACACATCAATGTGATAATTTTAGCAGGAGGGGAAAGATTAGGGATTATCAGCCACCCAAAGAGAAAAAAAACGAAACGTGGAAACTAGGGCTGCAGCTATCAATTCTTGTAGTGAGCGAGTATTCTACCGATTATTTTTGCGATTAATGGAGTAATCAGATAAGAAATACTGTGTTTTTTCATTAAATTACTTGAAATTTAATTATGGGCAATAGTAATATATAAAAGACGAAATATGAAAAGTCTCTGAAACGCACTGATTTCCGTTATTAATCAGCTATTATAAAGCCATAATACGCCAATAGAGATCGCTGAACACAGTTTTTCTGAATAAATGTGTGTTTCGAAGATCAATAAACTCCAACATACTGTGTGTTTCGGTGATCGCTGAACAGTGTGTAACACAAGTCTTGTCTTGTTTATCCAACTGTGTCCCCGTTTTTGGAGTAGACTTTCTAACACTTCCATACATTACTAAAAGTCAATAACATTGTTTGACACAGGACAGCTTACATCATTTTCCGAAGACCATCAGGTCAGGTAAAACATCAAAAAAGTCCTGGAAAATTAGTTTTAAATTTAGATGAATTCAGAATTTAGATCACTTGAAATGAATGAATCAATTCTAACAATGAAAAAATTATAACAGTAGGAGTTTTGAGCAGACTTGGTGTCCAAATGGCGTTTTTCTGCCTGAGTCATCCAACATCGTTTTCCCTTAGTTACTATTGATGAAAGGTCCTTCTCCATAGTGATAGTTTCCAGGGTGTTTGGTAGGTCGATTGCGTAATAGGTCAGCCAATGCTAATGAAGCTCATTTGCATGCTTGACTGGCGTTGCTGTCTTTAATCCTTTCTATCTTGACCTTTACAGCATAGATTCTGGTCTCTATTTCAGTTTATAGAGGAAATGCATGAATTTTATTGTTTCAGTTGGGTCTGTGTGTGTGTCTAAAACATTTTCATTGGGGGAATTTTATGCTACAGACTGATATTGCAGCTTTTTGTAGATGTGCTTGAATTCCTATTTATCTGCCTACCTAGCCAACAAAATAACGTTCCCTAGTAGTCATTTGTAGACCTCAGTCATATATCATTCATGATAATGGTTTGTTTGTTAATTATTCATTTCACGTTTAATTTGTTGCATCAGAAGAATGACAATATTGCGGCATGATGATGTGATAACATTGTGCCTAAGAACTGTAAACAAGAATGGCCAAATGCCCAAGCAGCACCTCTGCTTCGCAACAAACTGGTTTCCTCACCAGTGGCAGATATTCCTTTATTATGAGGTGTGCCAGGAGTTGTGCGAAGAGAGCACAGACGTCACACTACAGCAAACAAGTGACAATATTGACTACACATCACAAAATAAAAGGAGTATTTGCAAGAAATGGCAAAGGGAGGAATGAATGAATGAATTACAGAATAGATTACATTTTGTTTCTTTGCTGAGGATGTGCTGAATGTAAATGGTGGTGGGGGGGTAATTTAAGCAACTTATTAAAAAGCTCCTCCACACTGGGGCAAACCTTTGCCATTGCTAAATTTCGTAACCGTTTTCTATGAAATGCACATCAGTTGACCCAATTGTCTGTTAACAAGCTCTTTACGCAGTTTAATGTAAAATCAATCTGAGCAAGCTCTATATCTCTCAAGTAATTAGACTCTCATTAACAAGAATTTTTGGCTTTCATTTAATTAATTATTTGGGAAATATTTACACTTTCTCTTTGACAAAAACAATGAATGTACTTCTGATATAGTGAGATTGGGTATGTTTGTTTTATTTGATGAATTGTGAAAGTAATCGGATCATTCTTTTTATTTTCTCTGTCGGATTTTCTTTGTTGTACCTCTGGAGAAGACAACAGCTTGTCCCTACGTTTATTTTGTTGTCTGCATGAGAAGTAATTTACCGATCTGTCAAACAAAACTTTACAAGCTTTTATTTATGATGCTCTAATTTCAAACCTTTCTGTGTTATTTTGTAATAGATTTCTGCCATGTCACATTATGTCTTGTTGGATTGTTAGGTTCAAGCACCGGTTTTGTGTGTCCCGAGATCATCAGATTAGTCCTAAACCTGATTACTTGTCCTTCTTCATTCCTTTCCTTACTGATAGTGTTTTCCAAGCAACTGGCCTTTTAAGCTTATGCATATAGTAAATAAGCTTATAATGGGAGAACTTTGATTCTTGCTTACATTTTGGAAAGAGGACCCAATTATTTACAACAATAACAGCAGTTAAAATGTGTTTCTCAGCCATGGACCCATCCATCACACTGTGGCAGTTCTTGCTCCACCTATTGGAGGACCAGCGGCAGCGCCACCTGATCTCCTGGACTGGCGAGGACGGCGAGTTCAAGCTGCTGGATGCTGAGGAGGTGGCCAGACTGTGGGGTCTCCGCAAGAACAAACACAATATGAATTATGACAAGCTGAGCCGTGCTCTGCGCTACTACTACGACAAGGTACTACTTAAATACTGCTAGAACAGCTGTCTCTTTTGAACTATTAAATTCTTGAGACTCATCTGACAGGCTTGTATTCATTCATTCAAACCTGTATTTATACAGGGAAAGGCCATTGAGAGTGAGCTCTCTTTTTCAACGATTCCCTGATTACAATACAAATAAACAATATAAGAAACAATAATCCACAGATATAAAAACAGCCATAAATAGGTCAGACCTAGTCAGAAGGCCTGCTGTGATAGAGAAGAGAAGAGGAGTTCTGTGTGTGTGTCTTCATAAGCTCAACACGTTCCATTCTATAAACGGCGAAGGAGTTGTTCATGAGAATTCGTTGTTTTCTGTGTTTTTTGTAATTGATGTGAGAAAACAGGACATAAATTGGAACACTTTCAGTTTCACTCTTCCACGGAGTATGGACAAAATGATGGAAAGAAAAATAAGAGTTTGAGTAAGAAATGTAGCCAGTTGCCGCATGAAGCAGGTATGCCAGGCAGAGTTGTGAAGTCAGAGCATTACCTAATTCAAATGGTTGTTTCTGCCACCACTGCTTCATTCAACAAGCCTGTTGGAAAGTCGGTCAGTGGTGTGCTGCTTATAATACTGCACACATGTATTTTTGACAAGGAGGCCTCTTGCTATTAATGATTCATTAAAACTCAAATTTCTATGAATCGGCACCATGGTGATGGTAGATAACCTTTCTGGTGTTCCAATTTTGCAGCACATGAAGAAAAAATTGCAAACAGAAAATAGACCTAGAAAATAGCAGCGATGATACATTCTTTTTATTCATCTACACAAGAAAAAGAAGAGAAGAGAGTGCTCTTACTGTTACATTTATTAATATTCATACTCTAATATTTAAACATCATCCTCACTCAGAACATCATAAAAAAAGTGAGCGGTCAGAAGTTTGTCTATAAGTTCGTCAGTCATCCCGACCCCTCCCTGCCTGAGGGGATACGCAATGGTGAAGACAGCCAGAGACGGGACATTTCTGACCCAAGCAGCCAATACAAAGCCCTGGGGGGTGTGACTTCCACCTGTACATCAAAGAATTTACCTCAGGTAGAAATTGACTTCCTTGTTTTCAATCTTGAAAATTCTAAAATTTTCTTCACTCTGACAATACATCAGCGACTGTTCAAGCTTTCAGGAAATTTACATCTGGATAAGTCACTGAAATTATGTTTGAAGTAAGTTGGATGACTTTGGTGCTATTTGGCTTTCCCTTGCCAAGGTCTCTGTACTCGCTTAGGAATTCAAAGAATATGATCAATTGAACACATGTTAAAGCTAGTTTAGTTTGATGCTAAACTTTCAAGCGTATGAATTTTTTCTTGGATTGCTAACATATAGCAACTTCCTGCTGCTTTCTCACATAAATGATAAATTTTTCTGATGATGCATCATGTGAAGTAGCTGAGAGAATTTTGTGGAAATATACCAGCAGGCCATTGGAAGGAAAAATAGTATAAGGCATTTACATCATTATAACATAACATTTGGGAATCCACAACATCTGTCTTTTGCTATATAACTAACAACATGGATCCATAAAGGTACATTCAAAGGCCTACAGAGCTGTTAGGTGAAAACCAAATATCTGCTCTGACTCACAGAAAATTTCAGTGACCTAGTTTGGATGTACATTTCCTGAAAATAGATATATTTTGTGAAATCAATGGCATATCTCTTTAAATATAAGTATCAAATATCTAATCAAGCGGGGGGGTTGTACGTTTTTGTGTACATCAATATGAATTTTGTGACTAAGAAAATGCATAATACTTGGCTGAAATGTCAATTGATTTTTTAATTGATAAATTGACAGCGCCCGCCCCCAAGCAGCTCCCAGAAAAGTTCCAGGAATGACTACATGAAGTCAGGCCTGTACTCCACCTTCACCATCCAATCACTGCAGGCCACACCTAACCCAAGACCAATAAAAGCGGAACTGCTACTGACACAAGACCCCACTCTGAAAGTTGACCGGACACCCAGAGAGGTGGAGAAATCCCACTAAAAGAAAAGACATGGCAACAATCATGACACAAATGTGAGTGACAACAAAAATGTGATCACGTCTTTGTTCTTCCTCTCCCCCAGATATGTGTATTGCAGGAGTCTAACTCCTCCCCATCAGTAGGTGGCACTGTTGATTCTGCTCTGCAGGTGATGGTCACTCAGCCGTCTCCATGTCCAACACCAGCTCTCAGCCCCCAGATACCAACCAGCACTACCAGCCAATTACAGGTCAGTATGCTGTTCGCAGAAATGTCTTGTGAGAGAAACAGAGAGAAATCAAGACAGAGTCATCTATGAGAAACGTGCAGAGTTTCCATGCACTTGAACATTGATTATAATCCCATTGAGGCAATAATTTGGCATTGTCAAATATCATGTATGCACCACTGCTTGATTATTAAATTGATGTGTGTTTACCAACAGCCCAAGACAATGTGATTGGAAACCAGATATATTCAGACATGCATGTAAATGTCTTAGTTACAGTATGACATTTCATCAATTGGCAGAATCATTGATTCTGTGCATACTGTACGCAATACTGTACATGTGGCTTGTATTACACATTACATTATTATCTGTTGTATTACAGATATTTGGAGTATTGAATGCTTGTAAACATGCTCAGAAAGAAAGAGATTTGTAATTATTATTTTCTTTCTTTTGCAGAATCCTCCTGCTCCTCCTCCTTCTCTTAGTGAACCTCCCCATATTTATCTGACCAGTGTCACAGATCCGTCCCTCACCTCACTCATCCCCCTCGGTTCTGTGAGTGGGTCGGTAGCTCCAGTCCCATCCAGACACATCTCATTGAGCCCCCACTGCCCTCAGCAGGAAGACTGTGAGGGAATCACCACCCCTGCCAACTTCTCCCAACACCCCCATACTGTTCCTCAACCCACCCATCCTCCTTCCGTCTTTGTCATTATCAACCCGCCTCCTTCCCAGCAACAGGCGTCTATGGCAACGGCCTCCCCGCCCTCTGTTGCCTCGCCACCTGTTCCGCCTCCTACACTGGCTCCTCCCCCAGTTGTGATCAAGGAGGAGAGCCTGCTGTCAGAGGAGGAGCTGCTGGAGATGGTCTCCATGGAGAATAAACAGGTGGAGGAGGTGAGAGGGTGGAGGAGAAGGGAAGAGTAACTTCACTTTATATGGAAAGGCTAAATACAAAACTAAAGGAGCAGACAGTCATGTGTTGTTTTGTTTTTCATAGAACTGCATTTTGCAGATTTAATATTTTTAAATTTGACTTCAGAGTTGGTTTTGCCATAGCAACTATAAACAAATCGTACTTGCAAGACCTTATAAAGTATTACAAACACTGATTTATGTTAAATTTATGTAACAAATATTGTGTGACTTTATTATTGTGCCAATTGTAGGTATAAAATGAACTAATACCAGTATACTTGAATGCATTTAATGAACATGCTCGTGAGCAATGTAGTACCCAATGTACTACAGTACCCAGTTGTTAGCTAGCTGCCAAGCTAGATCAAGGGCATATTACACTGTGTGTGTGATACATTGACGTCCTGTGTTGTGTTGTCCTTATGACATTAAACAAAACTATGAACCTTGTGTTATGTTCTAAATGATAAGAATTCAAGTGAAGGGAGCACTGCAGCAGTGACACTGGTAGAAAACAGTAGATGAATTTTACATTTATGGCCAGATTGACAAAAAAATAATGCTAAATTGGTGTAGTGGGTGGCATAGGGATTGAACAATCCCTCTGCCCACCTCCTTGCCTGCTGCAACTTTGCTCCTGCCTCCACTTAAATATGTAGTCATCCAGCAAATGTCAACAACATGGCAACACCAAATAAAAGTAAAACTGCAACTGTAATTATGTAGTTAAGAGACTGTTACAGTCTGTGCTCTGCTTGCTCTATGCTCCTGAACATGTTTGCACTGAATGAGCACGACTCCAGGAAGAGACCCAGAGGGCGGGGGCATGTTTTGTGTTCATGAAACATGATTTTTTTTTTGTGATGGCCATTGGACGCATCCTATGTGCTCCTGTTTTTTTTAAATTAGATTCCAATTGTAGGATGCCACGAGGGAAATGTAATTAGTCACAGAGCTCTCAATTAACAATTTAAAAAATTTAATTTTTAATTCAAAGATTAAAAAAAAATCAAATATGAATTTAATCAGATTTTAAGAATCAAACATGAATTTAAATCTGATCGTAGAAATCAGATAAAAAATGTATTTTAAAAAAACGTAATGAATCATGTCACCATTTCTTAATTTGTTTTGGACCTACTGTCACCATAAAACCTACTGATGGCCATTAACAGTTGTAACACATCACCCCCCACGGTGGTTGTCAAATTAAGGATCACATAATCGGATCACATGACAATCATAAATCAGTGTTTTCGAATCTCTGTGTTTCTCATCTACACTACAATGAAGCCCTTCAGGCTGATGAGTGTTGTCTGTTTTTCAGGTTCCTCAGCTGCCGGCTATCTGTGGTTCAGGGGAACCAGAACCCCCTCTCACCATTGTGGATAGCCCTCCACCTCCTTGCATGGAGCATGACATTGGAAGTCAACCAACTGCGGGAGACGTTGGAGTGGAGGGAGAGGGAAAGGTCACACTAACAGGTAGAAAAACACCAAAGGAGGAAATAGAGATAAAAAAGGTCACTGCAATCTGAAGTAGATCTCAGACATTCATGCTCTCTCTCTCTCGTGCTCTGTCTCAGGTGTACCTCCGGTGACGTCATCCTCAGTGGTGACCCCTGTAGTGACCTCTTCCTCGGACTCGGCTCCTCCAAAAGCTAAGAAGCCTCGGGGCCTGGAGCTGCCCTCCTCCCCCTCGTTGCCACCTGGCCTCTCCCTTGATAAGGTACTCATTATAATGCTGTCACTATTTTTACATGTGCTTCTGTTTGTGTTGGTTCTTTGCATTAAATAGGACAATACAAAACACTCAAATATATGCATTTCAGTAACAGGTTAATAAGTAAAGCTTACTTTAATGGATTCTATGACTTTAAAAAATAGAAAATCCAAAAATTCTAAGAATTAATATAAAGCTTGTATGTAGTATATTTAAGTATTAATGGATTGCGCATGTGAAAAGGCCCCCCAAATTCTTTTACATAACCTCCAACTGTTTGCCTTAAAGATTATGCTATTACCAATTTATTCACCAGTTTTATGCGGTCAAAGACAGGGTGCTCCCTCGTTTAAACATGTACCACGTAATAAGGTTCTGGCCTGTGCCCTTTGCTGCATGTCATCTCCTCACTCAGCCCTGTCCTTGCTGTGTGTCTGACTACTGTAACTATCACAATAAAGCAGAAAATGCCAATGCATAAATAACTGTGTAATCAATGTTTTACTGTCCTCGTAGAGTCCTTGGACAGTAACCTCTTAATGGTGTTTTATTTGGTTCACTGAGCTTCATGTTTTGGAATGTGAAGGTTGTGATATCAGCTGTGTTTCCTCTGCAGGTGAATGCAGCTGTTAACAGCTTACTCGCTCCCGGATCAGCAACGAACACACTCACCCCTACTGTCATCACCTCCCATGCTCTGGTAAGCCTGTGCGTGTGTGTCTGTCTGGGTGTGTGAGCATGTATATAAATAACCGTGTTTTGCTAATGATGTTTTTCTCTTTTTTTTGTCAGACACCAGTCTTGTTGACTCCGAGTCCTCTTCCCTCAACCATTCATTTCTGGAGCACGCTCAGTCCCATCGCTCCTCGCTCTCCAGCTAAGCTCTCCTTCCAGGTAAATACACTGATGCAATCACAGCCTACTTACAAACTTATCATTCTGACTGCTGCACAACCTGATGAATATTCTGGAATCAAACCGCACAATGCAATATATCTTTATTGCATTGTTTTTGCCTCTATATAGGTCCTTTGCAGGTCCAAAAAAAGAAAATTCGGAATAGTACAGGCACACACTGTGCACTGCACGTGCCTGTACCTGATCCAGGCCCTACACACACACAAACACAGAGCAGTGTCTCTGCAGTTTTCTGGCTCAGATCATGCTACCATCTGTCCTCTGATCACATTCACACTCATAACTTGCACTCAGTTTATTAATTCCAGGAGAAACTCAATCTTTATATTTAATGTATACAGCACGTTAAATACACTAATGCAGTTTACTGACAATATCTGACACATAGATTCAAATACTAAATGTATTTGCATTGTTGCACTTGTCCCTCCTTTGCCTTTGTTTTTTCAAATTTTTGTGCTAGAAACATCCTCTGATTGTTGCATATTTGTTTCCTTTTTTTGCTGGTTTGTAATAAGCATCTATCCATTATTTACTCTGCTTATCCATGTTAGGATCATGGTGTGACTCGAGCATATCCCAACAGCAGTCAACGCCACTTTTTTCCTTTTTTTAAATCTGGTAATTGTGCAGTGCTGTCACCCCCTACTGGCTATTTATCAGACTACAACAACAAATGCCCATTTTTTCAGACAGCAATGCCTCCTACACTCAACACAACACTTTGAAAGTAGCTAGATCATTGTACGATTCACAATACTTGATAGTGTTGTGTTGTATGCAGGTGTCATTAAGTCATGAGATTTACACTCATCACAATGGTGTTTTTCTTTCTGCAGCTATGTCTTCTTGTGAATGAAGTAATCTCTTTTTTTTAACTCTTAAAAAGGATTATCACTTTAATTCATTTGTGTTTACTGTTACAATGTAACAACCCTCTGGGCCTGAGCATGACAAACATCAGCACCTGTACAGCTTCTGTTTCATAGGAAGTAGAAATACGAGGAAATATAAGATCTCTGTTCTATGTCTCTTTGCAGTTCCCCACCAATGGCAGCAGTCAGATCCACATCCCAGCTCTTAGTGTTGATGGTCTCTCCACCCCTGTGGTTCTCTCTCCAGGGCCCCAGAAACCATGAGCTCCCTGTCTGTCCCTGTAGTGCTTCACCCTGGGAATTGTCTCAGCCCAAAGTCTCCTGAAACTGCTGGAGCCTCAGAGGATTCATTTTGACTCTGAAACTCTCCAATGAAAGCAGTAAATGTAGTTTTTAAGCGTGTTGTCTGCTGAGAAGTATGACAGGAAGATTGAATTGGACAATTGAATGGTTAAACAAAGATGTAGACAAACATGTTAAAGATTCTGACAACAAAGGGTTGATCTGATGGAGAGTCAAGGCCAGACAGATCATCATCAGTACAGAAGATTTTTGTGCTGTTGTGCAGATGAACTTTGACAGAGAGAGCGTGCAGGTCGACATTTGGGCTTTGTCCTCAGTCAGCCTCCTTAAGTCTGACTCTAATGTTGGAATCAAAAGCTACAAGAAGTAAAGTTACGAGCCATTCATACCCATCATCACACACCAACGATTGAACGGAACTCATGGAAAAGGACAACAAGAAGGGTGTGGAGCCAGTGTCTTAATTAGGCAGCACATGAAGAGGAAATAAGGCTGCAACTCACAATTCATTATAATGCGTCATTATTTCAGGATTATTTTTGCAATAATCGACTGTTATAGCACCAATGTCCATTTTTAATTGGTCTAAAGTTTTGTCAGAAGACTGCTTGTTTCTTCTGATTTGCTGCCCAACAATCCAAAAGGATTCATGAAACAGACAAAAATGGCAAATCCTCACACTGAGGAATCAACCAGAAAAACAATTTTGTATTGAATATTGCATTATTTTTACGCTGGAGCGAGCCAGACCCATATGTTTGGAGTCAGATTTATTGACCCTCCTGTTAGCTGAGGAAAGCTACAGGATGAGTCGAACTGTTTTGGATGTTACTCATACTGACCTGCCGACGGGCCTGCAATCATGGAGGGAATAATTGAAACGAGGCTGCGTTCGCCCTGGATTTGTCTTTTTGATATGGGAGCTTCTGTTGGTTTTGTCTCTGTTTCTGTTTTCTGTGTTATTTATTTATGTTTTCCTGTCCACACAGTTTCTCTTTGTCTGGCATATTGTTTGACTCCAAACACTTAAGTTAGTGTTGTGTTGCCAGTATGTGTCCTCACTGTCCTGAGAGTGCTTGTTTTTACTTGTAGAAATGTGGGGCGGGTTTCATTTAAGGCCCTTCAAAATCATTGGCATTGGTTTTGCGAATTCATCACTTGGATTTGTGACTGAGGAGCAACACGATCACTTCCGAAATGACTTCAGTGTCCATAAAGGGCTTTTCCTTTGTGCTGATTGGGACTCTAAAAAGGCAGCTCCTTTCACTAGTGCTGCTCGGTTGTTGATTGGACAGATCGTATTTATGTGGATTCAGAATGACCTATCATAGATAGGGAAAGATTGACTCCTGCTGCAACTGCTCAGATTTTCAGCCTTGCCTTTGGGATGTTTTCGTGAAAGTGGTTTTACACAGCCAAGTTATTTCTATCTAAAATGTCTCTCTATGGTGTATATTTTCTAGGAGACACACAAGAGGATGAACCAAACTGTTGACCTGCAATAACACTGCAGACATTAGAACAGAGAAAGAATTGATTGTGACAGAAAGACATTTGTCCAGGATTTTTATGATTTTACTGAGAACACACCATAGTCACATTCCTTTTTTTTATTCCTTTGAAGAGTCATCAATAGACGAATAAGTACAAAATTTTTATTATTCCTCTTTGCATCATTCCAGATGTTGATTGTTTGCTGAATAACTCGGATCAGTCAATAACTCTTCTGTGATTTCCCTAAAAGCCTCAGATTTGGGCTGACATTTTACAATCTCCAGGGATGTTGCCACAAGTCTGCAATCAAAGTTTTTATCTGAACCTTGCTTGAATTGCAATTTCTTTTCACTAATTTGCAGCAGTGTTTCTACACTTGTGAAAGTCCAGGTCAAAATAGATAAGTGACTCATGGGAAAGCTGCCATCTATTACAACAAACACACAAATTTCACTTAATAGATCTACAGGCTAAACTGAGTTGTTTTGTCAATGCAGGCGAATATGAGTAGATAATTTCCGTTCAACGTTGTTGACACACAGCTGAAGTTGCTTAAAGTACCTGTTATTGTGGCAAATTGTGAAATATCCTCAAATTTTTGGAAAAGTTCTGGATAGTTTTTTTTTATATTGCTTATAATCTTAACATGTTAAGAATGTGAAGTAAAAACAATGAAGATATTTTAATTTCCTGGAAATCACTTAGGGAACCAGAACATAACAATGATTCTTGCACAATGGCCGATTTTACTAACGTTTACTAGACTTCAGCTAGCTGACAGTGACTCAGTTGCGTCATCGTAAAGCAGACAAATATCATTTTGATAATTATATCTGCTCAACGTTATCAGGCATGTTTAAGAAAGTTAAACCTTTGAGTTGCTCATCTTACAGGTTTTTGATTCATTAAATTAATGATTTGCACTTAACTTAGAGTACGTTATAACTTCAGTTATCACTGCAAGTCAAACAGGGTACTTGTATCCTCCAAAAAGCATAGTATGAGAGCTCTAGACGATACGGTCGTATTTTGTTATTATTTGTCAATGGGTCATACATTTTTATCACGCTGTTTATTGAGCTTTTCTCCTCTCTGTCCGTTTCCGTTTCTCACCATCATTCAGGTGTTTGTGCCAACAGACTGTGTAAAGTTCATAAATTCTAATTTAAATTACGCTCCATTATAAAAGTTTCAAAATCTTTGCACTGATGTCACAGCAGTATTTTCCTTTAATGTAGTTAAGTTTGTTCTATTAACATTTAATTTCCGGTTTCCTCTATATAATCTGCTTTGAATTCCCTAAGATTTTGTTTATTTTACCTACATGATTTGTTCAATAATATCATCAGCCGTTTCTGAAATGCATATGCAAATGGCCCAAGTCAAGCATTACATTTACGGCATACTTAAGCTATGTCACTATAAATTGATCAGATTACAGCCAATTATTCTATTGGTGGTTGCGTGACATTAGAAAATTGTGTTGCCTCAAATCTGAGTAAAGACGAGTTTTAACTTTCTTATTTGCATATTGCAAAATTTATGGAAATTTAACCATAAATATTGTTCATGTAGTAGTCTGCTGACTTGTGCGATATCAAAAATGCAAAAAGCCAAAATCCTGCTGCATGTTTTCTGCAAACAACCAACGTCTTATTTTTCTTTCCTCAAAAAAAATTCAAAAAAATTCAAAAGCACATCTAGAGAGCTGAGTCTGCAGTGAGTGTCAGTTGCATTTTGTACATAAACAATGTCTAATGAACATGTCTATTTTCCAGCAGAGTCACAACAGAAATTCAGTGGTTTAATCAAAAGACTGTTGTTGTTGTTGTTTTATGCTAAAAGAACTCTGATTGCCACGGTGACCTGACTGTTGCTAACCCTGAGCTGGTTGCTATTGTTTCTCTTGTTGCTGCTGTTGTTGCTATGCGGAGCAGATGGAGCTCCTCTGTTAAGCCTTGTGATTACGTTGATGCTGTAAATGTTTTTAATATCTGTCAATGCTTCAGTGTGTGTAACGTGGGGGCTGAGCAGCTGCTGGGCTCCATAAAGTTTTAAAGTGCTGTTAAGAGTTCACAGTCACACACACAGCTGGACTGATGGAAACTGATTGATGCTGACATTCAACATCTCTAATTGGAATCAGAACGCACTCTTTTCATTGGGTAGAAATATCTCTGGGCTGGAGCAACAAGATCAAAACAAGAACTGTACTATGCTGAAAAAACGAATGTAGTTTTTCAACTGCATCTGATTCTTAACCAAGCCATGTGGAGTCGTACCAAACCAGTCCTTATGCAAGCTCTCTGCATGGCTCCAGTGTTATTTCCATTGAAGAGTAAGCTCTTGGGAGAGAGTGGGTTCACCTAAGTGATGTATGAAGGAAAGCCATCAGACTAACGCAGACAAAGCTTTATCAAGTGATCATTATCTTTTCATTTATAGAATAACTTGTGGATTATCAATGTTAGTAAAATACGGATTATAAAAGGGGACAGTGGCTCTTCTAAATCAGAATGTTTCACCCTGCGGTGCAATAATAACACACAATCCACAGCCTTGCTGTACTGTGGAGAGGCTCATTACTTATCAATCAGCAGAGGCGAGCATTGAAAGTGAAAGTCCTCTCAAGTATGAACTGCTCAATGTAGTATAGATGTGATGAATAGGAGACCAGCCTATATTGATTAGAGAATATAGAAATTTATCTCCCAGTGAGCATCAAGCCTCCAAATCTACTAAAGTGCCTGGACATCCCCTGCTATCCAGTTCTGCCACTCAGTTGTTAACATGTAATAGTGAGTAAAAATTCAGAGATTTGATGACCATGTCAGAGAGTAATTCTCTGGTCTTTTAAACATGGAACCTCTCTGTTTACTATGCTGCAACGTTTCAACATCACTGCAGCCCCGCTGGAGGTGGACATTGACGTCCCTTAGGGCGTATTGCTGTAATGTTAATCACACGCTATTCTCTTGATTGTAGACAGATCACTGTCTACTGCTCGGATAATGTTCACGCCATATACAAATGTTCCATAGTGTGAGGACCACACAAAGGCTACAACCTCATAGGGTCAGGAGAGTCCAACAAATTATCGATTGGGAATCAACTGCAGCATATTGATTTCTGAAATTGTAATCGCATGCTGTGGGTAGTATTTTTCCAAAATCACAATCTGCCACAAAAAAGAAGAAAAATACAATGTAACAAAGCCCTACAGGGCAATGACATCTTCAGGCAAAATGAATTTCCTGTCTGAATTCAGCATCAAATCAGTTCCCAATTTAGATTTCCCAGCGTGATCCGTGACGTGAACTCAGCACCAAGCCATCGTGTCCTGACTGTTCTCTCCTTTACAGCATGACTCTATTTTTCTATCGACAAAGGTGGTTCATATTCTGTACAATGCTTAAAGAGCGACGAAGCCTTAAAGATTTTAGAGCTACAGTGATGGAAAGAAGAAATGTTTTCATTCTTTTTGAATATCCACAATATGCATCTTTGAAAGCATGTGAGACAATGATTATGAAATAATTATAAGCCATTTATTACAAAAAGCGGTGTATGACTGTATACACTCAGCATCGTGCTTTGGACGAAGGTTTGAGTCCAACAACGGGAAGCAAACTTCTTTCACCAGCAGAACATGATTGTTTCTGAACCCTGACGAATGTTTTCTATTGGTTCGCTTAATTCGCATTCTGAGTACTGTACTGTTTTCTTATTTGTAAATTCACCGGCACTGAGATGCCATTTTGAGCGAGGTTGGTTGTTTTTTCTGTCTAAGCCTATATAGAATCTATACTATAAAAAATGATGTGCCAGCGTTAATCTACTTTGAGGGTGATAATTGAACAACCCATAAAATGAGTCAGTAAAAATACCAGCAGTTATTTTAAGAAAAATTGTATAATGTATATTGAAAAGAATGCCACTTGCCAAGCTCTTATTCTAAATGTCATTTTTTTATTGTATAAATTATAAATACATATTTACATTATAACATTCAATTTTCATAATGTGAGTCAATCCTCTTAAAATTTTATTATAAATTATAGTGAAATCCCCTATATTTCTGACTGTTCCAAATACATTCTGCGTACATTTTTGGGGAATCTGTACAAAATAATATCCATCCTCTAAAATAAATGTGAAAGTTCCAGGCTAGGACAGGCTCAGCACTATTTAGAAATAAGTTTGAGTTCATCGGTTTTAAAAATGCCACAACATTTTTTTAAGTGAATAATCAACCATTGTATTGCGAGTGAGCCTGACTTGCATCTCAAACATGACAGTCTGATACTGTTGTACATTGTTTTCTGTTAATGGACATTTAACAGGCTTTATTTCTAAACTTGGCAGGTTTGAAACAGGATGAGATTTTCCTAGATGTCATCTCAACAGTTAGTGAATGTCTTTGTAGTGGTCTGAGCCTTCTGTCTCACACGGCTGTGTCATAAGGATGGCAAGCCAAGACGACCAGTGCCAACTGGCCTTGAGAAAAATACAACGATAAAATCACATGATACATGTTTAGAATTTTTTGAGGTAAGAAAGCAGATCATTTTTTTTACATTTTGATTTAATTGATCAGACATAGTAAATAAGTTCAATCAGTGAGGAAATCTAATGAAGGTATCGAAATCCCACAGGATAGACCAGAATAGATCCTAAATATCTTAACATTTGTTATTTTACTGTAGGTAATATTTATAACATTCTACATGAGGCTGATGTTTTTGGGGTTTTTTTTTCATGTGGTTTGAAATTTAAACAATTAGTATAAATGGGGGGGTCTGATGATTAAGCGGACTTTCTGGCTGGAATAAAGATCATAACCCAGACTGCCCACTGAGTGGTGCTGTAGCACTGGACAAATGGAAGG
Organism: Brotula barbata; assembly: GCA_900303265.1. Lineage (NCBI taxonomy): Eukaryota > Metazoa > Chordata > Actinopteri > Ophidiiformes > Ophidiidae > Brotula > Brotula barbata. Next base: position 63,841 of record OMNV01010825.1, on the reverse strand, counting down.
GGGATAGTTACTGTCCTTACATAGGGAAAATACATGTCCACAGGCCGAGCAAACTCTGTTGAACCTCTAGGGGACCCACCGTGATATCGGTGACATTCACATTAGAGGTCAGTTTTTGGGTAAATGTGACCTTTATTGGTAAATGTGATCTTGTCGTTGCTAGCAGCCTGGTGTAGAGTTTAGCAGACCTCCAGCTCTTTCTACCACTTTTCCTCTCTGTTCATGCTTCTTGCAAAGACATATTACAAGGACAATTGCATTTGATGCGCCTCCTCTTTCCCTTTGTCCGGTGCTACAGTGCCAACCTTGTGAAAGCAGAATGATGTTCTAACGTAAACGTACACTAGCAACTCAAATTATCGTGGGATCTGGATAAACCAGAGACAGACCTTGTCTTGATTTAAGGTGTAAAGTCAGATGTGTACAGTTTAAGATTTCCCACAATCCTCTGCTGCAGAGTGTAAAGAGACAGAAGGTTCTAGAATTACTTTGTTGTTGCTGAGCATCTTTCCTGTGGTTTTTGGGACTGTAATCAAAGTTTAGCGCTATGAGACTGTCCACACCTATAAGAGCTATCTTCTAATTGTAAACAGGCTTTTCTGTCCTACGGAAACTGAGAGAGCAAGTAGAATTTACCAATTTTCTCGAGAAAATGCAAATATTTCAACCCCCAAGCAAAATAATTTTTGGAATTCTCACCATTATCGATGTCAAGAATGGCAGGAATGTATTGATAGACCTGCCACGTTTCTTTTTAATCAAGGTCTGACGCAGGCTGAAACAGCTTTATCCCTTGACACAGAAAGCGTATACATTATTGGGCTTCAAGGAAGAAAACGATTTCTATAATGGAATTATTCAAGAACTTATCTCAAAGAAAATCCTTTTTCTTGAGATAGTTGAAAAATTAAGTCAAGAAAACTGCTTCTGTTTCCTCAATAAGACAATTAAAAAAAACATCTTGTCTGAAGAGATAATGGTGTAAGTGAGAAAACATTTATTTTCACAAGAAAATCATTTAATATAATATAGCTGAATTAATTCAACAAATGAACTTTCATTTTCTTGAGAGCTTAATAAATTCATATTGTTATCTTGGGTAAACAGCTTTTGAAAATGATACTGCATGCCCTCTCTCGGCTTCCGTACGATCCAGCTGCTTGGCTCTGGAAATATTTTGTGTACATGTAAATATATAAATATAGTATTAACATAAATCTATATATTGCTATACGTCTGTGACAAATCATCTCAGACCTGACCAATGGCTGAGCCGTGTTTCTGATGACATTGTTTCTGTGGCCAATTGTTGCTGTCAGAGTTCTTGTAGCCCCGCCTCTCCCTGGCTGCCATTGGCTGGCCAGGGGTTTATTGATGTAGAGGGGCAGGGCTGCCTTTATTTTTTTGAGAGTTCATGTATTTAGTGGAGAAAAAAACCCTATTTTTATGGACACAACTTTACTTTTGTGTGTGTAAATGTTGAGATTATTCCTCTTGTTTTCTACGTGATGAAACTGGAGATAGAACTTATAAGGAGGATGTAATAAAACAATTTTATTCTGTATGTCTGCTCTGTATGATACATGATTTGTCAGTTAAGATCCTCAGTTACTATTTGTACAGATTTTCATTAGAGAATTTGCAAAAAGGGAGCAAAATGATAGACAAAAACTCCGTACGCCCTGCCAGAACCAAGTGCCTCCAGCAGTCCTTCCTACACACTGCAGCTAGAATGATAAAGAAGCCAAAACATTCTGACTGTCACTATCTTCATGTATGGGCTTGGAATCTTAAAATGTGAAATATATTATTACATGCACTTTTTTTTTCGATTGTAGTTGTGCACGTGTGTGTATATGTGCACACATATACATTATACAGTATTATAGAGTATATATTCAGTATTCTTGAAAGCTTTTTTTTCTCAATTTTACAAAGAATGCATTTCAGAGCTGTCTCTCTCAAACTCTCCCTGTAATAAGTGAATGCATGAATGTGTGTGTGTGAGAGAGAGATTGTGTGTGTATCAAAGAGTTGTGTGATTGAGCTTGTATGTCTGAGAGAGATTGTGCCTTTGTGAGTGCATCTGACAGCGTGAGTTTTGTTTGAGTGTGTACTCAGGCAGCTCATTAAGGAAGAACAGAGGCTCTGACTCAGCGGGATGTCCAGCATTACATATGCTGTTGAAGATGATGATGAAAGGGTGAAGGAAAAAATACATGCGAGTTTTAGTATCAGATGTGAAGATGAGTAAGGCTAAGGAGCGAATAAGGAGCTGAGATTAAAAGCATCGTCATCACTCAGCTGAGGGGAAGCCTCAGCATTTTCCCATCAGAGAATAAATCTAATAAATTATCAATTATGTCACAGGAGGTGGAGCTTACGGATCAAAATACCAGTCATTCTGTCAAAATCGATATGTTGGCAAAAAATATGGGGGGGTGGACGTCTGCTCACCCCACTGTTCTCATCTAGCACTAGCTAACTAGTTAGCTATTTTTACTTATTTTGTCTGAAAATAAATAATTTAGTAAGCATGTATAAAGACCTTTGGACAATTTCACACCAGCAATGGCTACATACACACACAATATCTTTGGAATAGAGATAGGGCAGTGATTTTTAATATCTGTCTGTCTTTCTGTCTGTCTGTGTGTCTATCTATCTTTCTAAAAACAGAGATGCTCTCATAATCAATCACCGCCCGTCAGTCGAGTTTGTCCACCTCATTCTCACCTCATTTATTATTTCACAGCAATATTGCTTATCAGGTTATTTTGTTAAAATAGATCAAACCTCATATATGCAAAATGTAATACTACAACTACAAATTTACAACTGCGCTTGATCATAATGAAGCTCAAGAACAAATGAACTAAGAAACCGAGCAGCAATTTTTCAAATCATTTAAGTTATTTAGTTACATCCTGATTATGTCACTCATATTTTCTTCTCGAGGAGAAATCCAAATGTCAGGCTCATCATATTGATTTGTCTGTTTATAGTCATGGTGACTGTTCTTCAGGCCGTGTTATTGATCAGGCATTATGCCATTACTGCTGAGTCAGCAGATTTCTGTCTGAATCATCAAGGTACAAGGTAACCAACATCTTGTGAGCGGAAGACAGGAGAGGGAGTACAAAGGATAATGAGTTCTGAAATGTATGATGATGAAAGTCCATGAAGTGATTTATAGGCCAAAAGAAGTAACTTGAAGTGGGGCCTGGCTTGAATTGGAAGTAATTATTATTGTTATTATTATACTGTATAGAATTAGTATTGTGGTAATGTGATGGTGTTTCTCGGCTCTGGTGAGTATAGTTGTTATTTTTTTTATATAGCCGTCATATAGGCCAGAGAAGATGATGTTACAACAAAAGTGTGTATTAGTGTTTCAGCATCTTCCAGGAAGGGGACCTTGAAATATTGTGAAGATGGAAAAAAACTTGTCTGAGTGATTTCTTCAAGTGTGCATTGAAGGAGAGAGTTGGATCGAAAAGGACGCCAAGGTTTTTTATTGTGGAACTCTGGGTAATTAGGTTGAGAACATCAGCCAGTTTAGGATGATGTCCTCGCTGAGTGTTGAAGGCAGAGCAAGCTCTGAACAATTTGGCGCCCGAGGCAAGATTTCATCGCAGCCAATTCTACCGCCAACGTTCATAAACTTACACAGAAACTGCAGGGCTTTGTCTTTGAGATTTTCCTAATTTTAGAAAAGAAATAACCCACAAATTGAAAATCCTATCAAGGAGACAAGTTACAAAATGTATTAATATTAGCAAGTATTCATTAAAATTAAAAAATGTATCTAAATTCAACAAGCTGTTGCACAAAATATGTTCTTCAAGCCTGCAAAACCAAATCTGTAGTGCTGAAGAAGGGGAGAGTCATGGAGGAGTTTTGATTCTCATTAGGGGACATCCAAATTCCAGCCATCACAGAGAATCCGGCTAAAAGACATTGGACGCAACGTTCCGAGACAAGGCGGCAATAAGGGACATCGAACACAATGTGGAAAAATAATGAGGGAATCCATTGGTGACATAATAATCAACTTATTTAATCAAACAACTGACAAGAATCTATGGACAATTGAACGACATCATTAGCATTGAAAATGACATCACCGCCTGTACAGTAAGTGAATTCCTATTACATCTTCATCACTGACAGGAAAGTGAGTCACGGAGAATCTCCTGGATCATCATAGTGACAGCACAAAATCAAACTGCTGTCTCACCTCTTCACACACACACACACACACACACACACCCTCTAACTCTTTCTCTCTGTGCTGCCATGCTGTGTTACATCACAGAAACTGCTTCCCAGTAAAGTCATGATAGACATGCTGGGAGCCCTGCCTGGTACAGCTGTTCCATAATGCCTTTACACATAACGGGAGGTCATAAATCTTTCTAGTCCTCAAAGAAGTCTGGACAGGGCCATCAGAAGGTGTTTTCCTCTGAAATGTCTGTTTTCATGGTTCTCTATTCCATACTAACTTTCTGTTGCCTTCTTGTGTGATGTGGCCCCATAACATGAAGGAGCTGAGAGGATGTTGTAGAGATGTCCATGCAGAAAATTAGTTTTTACAAGGAGCATCATTTCAGTATAATACAGTTTGTGAATTCACAAGATATGTTAAGCTTTTATTGTGGTGAGGCATCTATCTATCTATCTATCTATCTATCTATCTATCTATCTATCTATCTATCTATCTATCTATCTATGTTTACATAATCAAATTGTCTTTTTAGTGAAATTATTCTAGGTTAACAATGTTCCCAACATAAATCTGAGTGTTTCACTCACTGAGCTGAGAGAGAGCGAGAGAGGGAGATGGAGATGGACTGTGTGTATCTATCAGAGTCATGGGGAGAATCTGGAGCATTACGTCATGTTGGCAGACTTCCACTCCCCACCTCTGTGCATCATCCAAGCTGTGATTGGTCCCTGCGTCCGTGGCGCATGAATGCCATTGGCTGCCTGCAGTCAGCGGCTGCGGACCTGTTAGAGAACGCGCCGTTCCTCCTCGCAAAATGAGACAGAGAGAGAGACAGAGAGGATGCACGCTGGGAATAAAAACGACACAGGGACACATTTTGCTTTCATCTGAATGATAAACTGCGCTAAAGCCAACACCCAGCGGAGGACCGAAGCTTTCAGCGGACCCTCCTGCTCCCTGTCTGCGGTCTGTCTCCGCTCCGTCTTTACTGGACTCCGCTGTCTCCTGTCGTCCCACTGCGGCTCGGAGTGGAGCGGAGAGCAGATCAAGGTGAGAAGATGGGCGTCTTTTCCTGTCCTCACCACAAGTACAGGGACACCGGAATACTACATAAAATATGGCTAATATGAAATACTGACAAGCACCAGGACCTCTGAGATACCACAAAGTACCTTCATATCGTCGTAAAGTCAGAAATACTTCAGCATTACTGAAGGAGCATCATCAGTACTACAATTTCAAAAGTATTAGGAAAATTTATACTCACAGTTACTGAGTTGAATCAGATCAGACAGAAGTACTGTAGGAATGCTGCAATCAAAACTGCAGCTTAATACTTAATATAAATACTATATGTATACTAACATATACATGTAACACCACAGTACTATTACAAAAACCACATGTCAGAATAAACCAGACATCAGGTCTTAAAGTACATTAATGCTGCTGTACTTTGTCTCTGAGAATATTATGAATATCACAGAATTACTAAAGGAACATCATAAATACTTCAGTCTCAAAGTACACAGGATACGGGCTCTTAAACGAATAGTCACTGTTACCGTTGCTGAGTAATGTGGTACTACAGGGACACTTGAAGGAAAAGATAGATAAGATAGAAGTACTCTAGGAATACTATGAATACCATCTAGGGGTGAAAATACTTATGGTATACCTTGCGAATATTTTTGTTCTCATCAATGTATGGATATGATTGGAGTACTACAGGAATATTACACATGGCTTGAATATCTTGCGACGTGTTGAGTATTCCAGCTGTGCACATTTATATACTGTGTTTATATATTTGATGTATATTCTGTATTCAGTAGCTACGTACCTCTATGTACATCCTGCACCTCTGGTTATATACTAAACTGCATTTTATTGTCTGGTGCTCTTAATACAACATCTCACAATGCATCAAATACTTGGTTTGTTACTTAATATTCCTAATGTGAGCGTCAATGGGAATTTATATTTCTAATACCAATTCTGAAAATGTACCGTAACTCAGGTTTGAAACACTTCAACCTACGCTTATATCACATTTTTGTATCAGAATCATGATTTATATTTATTTACATTTTTGTATTGTATTCTCTCTCTTTCCGTCTCCCAAAATATGATTTTGATCAACAGATAAACTTGACTTTGTAGGTATGAATTCTCCAAGTATTTTATATAAATGAGTATTGCTAATGCCAGGATCTAAATGTGTAATCAGGCTCACTCCAACGTCACTGCTTTGTTTCTTGAATCTGAAGATTTTGTTGACGTATTTGATGGTTTGAGTTGTTGGGGAAACTTTCAGCTGTCTCCCAGCCTTTCATCAACTCATGGCTTTGACTAAAAGTGTTTCTTGTGATCGTAAGTGTGTGTGACGCTCAGTTTGAGTCTGAGTCTGTGTGTGTCTGCGTGCCTTTATGTAATGAAAGCAGTCAAAGCAATGGCCTTGACTGAGCCTCTCCTCCTCTGTTCCTGTTTGCTCTGACAGCTCTGAGGGCCGCAGAGACGAAGAGAATGAGAAAAACTTTGACAGAGAAGAAAAAGGAGAGTGGAGAGTGGGATTAGTTTGGTTCTTGTTATGTAATCATTCTTTCAAAACTTTGCCGTAAAGTAGGTCAGAGAATCTCTGGGCTCAGTCAAGTCTAAACCAAACTGCGGATTCACAAAGTTTCCATAGTAACACAGATTTCTTAGAATGTACTCTTGTTGTAGTTCATGTCTAAATCACGTCAGCTCTATATTGTTCCATTACATGTGTCTCAAACACTGACGGTCTATCTGCTGGGAAAAATCACGCTCCCTCACTGCCTGAATTATGATAAAAACATTTTTTTTTTAAATCCCTAGCCATATTCCGACAATAAGGATATGTTTGGGCAGTATCACATTATATTGCAATTTGGTACTTCTCGCCCAGCATATATGCTACATAACTCTCAACGCTTCATGGACACTACATCTCCAAGTCATTAGATCCAATCTGCTTCGTTTGGTCCTTCAAAGCCACCTGCAAATTTGATTTGATCAGCTGGATTAAGTTGTCTGAGTTAATTGTGCGTTCTTGAACTCATCGACAGGAGTGGAGTCCTTGCTCAGCAGGTCTCTGATTGCCTTAAACCTTGACAAGAGAAAGAAGCTTTTTTTCTTCACCCCAGTATTATGAGAGTGTCACCTTGAAGCGTAGCCTGGAGTGCAGCACCATGAGCCACAGTGTCTCATATACAAACACACCCTCAAGAACCTCCACTGTCATACAGAGATTCTGTCTGCACCTGGAAATTTGGGCCAAAATTGTGTTGCATGAATGAGGCATTATGGTTACCGTAGTGCATTTCTTCCCTTCCTGTATGTAGGTGTTGTGGTTCTTACATATTGACCGCAGACCTCTGGACTGTGCTCCCTCTTCACCCTCTGTCCGTGTACTTCAAAAGGAGCTCTGGCTCAGGCGCTCTGAGCTGCTTGCTGCTTCTGTCTTTTTGCTAGGAATTTGTTGCTATTTTTGTCTAAGCAAGTTTCTATTTCTGTCACATCATCATACATTGATTTGGAAACAAATGGTGGTTAGTATTAGCGCAGGGGGAGAGCGTGTGTGTCCATCTATCAGTCTCAATCAGTCACTTTGTTCAGAGCTAATTAACCACCATCGCCTCCTCTCCTCCAATCATCGTGTCTGCGGCAGGACGCCTAACGAGGCGCTCGCAGCTCGTTAAATTATTAATATCACTTCATCAATATTCCATCTGTTCAGCAGCTGCACAGGGGGTGTGTTCCGCTGTTAGAGAGCTGAGTCTGACCCGCCCTCACTCTGTAGTTAACCAGAGGAAGGACGGATATTTTAAGGAACACACAGCACCTCAGTCTGGGAAAACCCTACAGAGAGCAAACCTGTACAAGGCTGAACACTCCTCTCTAAGTTACCATGACGGTTAAAGCTCTCTGTGTACTTTTGGCATCACCTGACTCACTGACCTTGAAAACCTCCTTGAATTAGATGTGCATGGATAATTCCATAATGTTCTTGATGGAGCTCTGTAGCTGTTGAAGATACATTCAAACTGTTTGTAAATCACTCAATCAGCACAATTTCAAGTAGAAGATAGTGGTTAGTTGCATATGTGTAGCCCTACAGGCACCCCAGCTATGAGTGGAAAAATATACATCCCATCTGGATATGACTTTTATACAACCAGATCCAGTTCCTAGTGATCCAGATCCAATGGTACAGTGTTTTGGTTTGAAGGCTGGTAGCCTGGTGTTAACACGGAACAATGAATGGTTTCTATGGGCAAATATTATTTAAAAATCTTTGTTTTCAAACTATGATCTGGATGTGCCTCAAAAGTAACTGACAAATCTTTTTTATGTTATGTCAGTTGCTTTCTTCTGTAGCTTCATACTTTGTTGTGAATGAGACAGTTGCGTTTTTTAATTTTTTTTTTATTAAACCGTGGAGTCAAGACTTGTTTATCCACAGTCTTCTCTCTTTCTCTGTTTTTTTTTTGTTTGTTTTTTTGCCATTTTTCTGTTCGACCATAATAACTGCCTTAGTTCACCACTTGGGTAACAATTCCACCTCTGCAGAATCCATCCCCTCCATGTTTGGGTCATGATGGGGCCCATCCTAGCGGTCATTGGGGTGAAAGGCAGGGTGCACCCAGGACAGGTCACCAATCCATCGCAGGACTGACACAGAGACAGACAACTCAATTACACTCCACTCACACTTATGGTCAGTTAAGATCCCGTTCATCTAAGCTGCATGTCTTTGGAGGTGGAAGGAAACCAAAGGGAGAACCTGCAAACTCAACACAGAAAGGACCAGGGGCCAGTCAGGGACGCGAACCCAGGACTTTCTTGCTGTTTGGCAACTGTTCTAACCACCATATGTTATATTTCAAAAATAATGTGATGAAAAGAACCTGATAATAACCTATGGGGTCTCAGGCTTCAATGTTTAAGGGCTGGTGTGTGCAACAAAAGGATCACGGAAAACCTTTGTTTTTACATTCTGGAGTATCAATGTATCCAGCCTGGGTTTGTCAGTAAGTGGACCTGTAAGGCTGTTTGAGGTGTGGAGACCTTGTCTGCCTCATTAAACACTAACCCCGCCTCCACGACCTCTCAACCAATAGTATTGCAACACAAAGCTTCCCCATCCTGCCATCGTCATGTCACATCCTGGCTGGTTGCCATGGCAGCAGAGGCAAGGTGTCCCAATTTCCTGCCCCACAGTGTGTGTCTGTGTGTGTGTGTGTTAGTGGAAGTCCCCAACAACACAGCTGTCTGCTCGCATTAAGGAAAAAGCAGAGAGAGAGAGAGAGAGAGAGAGAGAGAGAGATCTCTCTTCCTCCTCCTTCCTTCCTCAGAAGTAAGTGTGCTCTCTGGTGTGCGTGTGTCTGTGTGTGTGTGAGAGAGAGAGATGGAGAGAGATGAAGAGAGAGTGGTTGAAAGAGAGGCCGTGATGTCAGACTAATGGCTTGTGTGGGTTCAACATGATTCTGATACAGAAATCTGTTTAAATAGACTGTGTGTGTTTGTATACAGTAATTTATTAATGATATATAATATTTCTTCAGTGTCTTTCCAGCATCATTGTGATGTTATTAACAAACTCAAAAGCCTCAGAGAGGATAAACACCAGTCCTGCTGGCTGGCTGTCTCGGCTGAGATGAGGGTTAGTTCAGACCATACCTGTTTTGACTAGAAAGTCATCCATAAAAAAATAAGAAAATAAACAAAGAATAAGCTCTGAATCAGGTCTTCACATTCCAGATCCACATTCAACAGTCGGCGAAGCGGCACTCAATCGGTGAAGGATCAGTGTAGGCTCAGCTAGCGTGTATACTGAACCACAAATCTGTGTTCACATGGCCTAGATCTTGTATCTCAGTTGTGTAAGATGTGATCTAGGCAGGCTTGTGTAGTTAGTAGATATATAGTAGTATCAAGGCAGTAGGTAGTCATTGTCGTTGAATATGGACAGCTGGCAATCACGATGATTGACAGTCCAACTTTCTTTGTGTCTGCTACTCAAACAACCTTTAGTGTCAGTCATACATGACCATAAGTATCATTGCTTATTTTTGGCCGATGAGCCACCTGGACACCCATGTTAATTGGTTGAAATAACAACATTACTTCCTGTTTGTTCTACCTGTGATTCTGTCCAGCTCTAGATGAATCCACCTCCCCCAGATCTTGTAGCATAACTTATCTATGCTGTTCTCTCTGCCCCACCCGTAGTGCACCATGGTGAATGCAGTCCTCTCTGTGCTCCTCCTCTCGCTCGTGACATCATCAGTGTGCACGGAAAGCATCGAGACCAGCCAAGGTACAGGATGTGGACAGCAAGAGGATTATGGCACAGGGAGACACTATGATGTTATTCCACCACAAAAGAATACTGTTTGAATCAGTTGTGTACTGTGTCCTGTAGGTGGCGCTGTGCTGTGTCCTCTGCAGTGTGTGTGTGAAACACGGCCCTGGTATACACCGCAGTCTGTTTATCATCAGGCCAGAACAGTCGACTGTAATGAACTTCATCTGCAGAGAGTGCCAGCGAACATCTCTGCTGACACACAGGTAGCACTAACACACATACCGATAAGTAAGGGTGAATGGATATGCACACACATCTTTTGCGACCTTTGGACTTGTCGATGCTGACCTGGGACTTGACTGAGCATGTCTGTTTTGGGATGTGAGTTGGGATTTCCCTATCCAGGCTTGGAACCTGATGCATGGATTTCAGATTTGATTAGGACTGCCTTCTTGACTTGGGTCTTGGCTTGGGACCTTTCTTTGGACTTACCTGTCTTGACTTTGTCTGTTCTGGTCCTGGGATGTAACTTGGGATTTAGTCAATCCAAAATTGGAACCACTCATGGATTTTGGATCAGACTAAGACTACTTGTCTTGACTTGGGACTTGCCTTGGAATTTTTTTTGGGTGCTCTAGGACTTCCCTATCTAGACTTGGAACATGACTTCAATATTTTGGATTTAACTTGGGACATTTCTGAGGACTTAAGTTAGCTGATTTACACAATAATCAGTAAATTAGATTTAGTTTCTATGGTTATAGTATATATATATATATATATATGTATGTTGCTGTAGTGGGAGTTTCTAATGTATCCATTAGAATGCTTGTCAGCCAATTACAATATGAGTATATGTGAGATCATGGTATCTGTCATGGTAGATAACATAATGTGTGTTTCAGGTGCTGCTGCTGCAGAGTAACAACATCTCCTTCATCACTGCCGAACTTCAGAGTCTCACCAACCTGACAGAGCTGGACCTGTCCCAGAACCACTTTACCCAGGTAACATGGCGCTCTTCCATCAGAGCTGATCAGGTGCTGTGCCCGTTCTGGTGCTCAGTTTGCCACTTATACAAAACTGATCTGTTTTTCCAGTAGCTAGCGAGTTGAACAAATACGATGATGTTCCTTGGGGAACAGCAGCTACTGCTGGTTAACGGCAAATGGCATCCTTTTATTTGTTGCTTACCATTGCAAGGCTTGTCACACGCAGGCCCATCATGATGTCATCACTGTTCACACTTTATGCTCTGCTCTTTTCTTGTCATCGATAGGAACCAACTTTTTGGGTTCTAAACCATTTTTTTCTGTTAGAAATGTTCAAAAAGTTCCATGCTGGTGGAAACACGGCAACACACACACATGCATTTACAGTGGTAGTGCATTGGGATCATTTTGGAACATTATATGACCCTTTTGGGAGATATCCTGGTTTAATTTGAAGCTGTCATACTGAAACTTCTGAAATTTAACCTTATTGATACCCGCCATGAAAAATTCTGACTTATTTTGCCTAAATGCAGCGTAAGACAGACATGGTTTGAATAGCAAGTTCTTTCCTCCCAGAAAGGGTCTACAGTTCCTGAGTCCCTGAGAAGGTTCCAGCTCCCTGAAAAGGTTGTTATGGTTCACAGTGCCTATTGCTGTTCTCTGATTCCAAAATCATTTGAGATGTACTGAGCCTTACCAAACATTGGATCTGTAAGAGACCCACAGACAGTCAAACCAAAACCACAAAGGACAGTAAGAGCTGATACTAAGGATATTCAGACCTGACCCACAAGGTCAGTTAACCTGAACAGACCCAAGAAAGATTAGAGAGAGAACACCAACCATAAAATAAACCAATGGTCACTTTCTCTTCTCCTCTCCTCTCCTTCTCTCTCTCTCTCTCTCTTTCTCTCAGGTCAGCTCTATGGGACTCTCCTCTTTGGGTCGGTTGGTAACTCTGTACCTGGAGGAGAACCTAATAGAGGAGCTGGAGGACTTCAGTCTAAGGAATCTGTCCAGCCTGGAGGAACTCTACATCAACCACAACCACATAACCTCTATTGGGCCTAAGGCCTTCTCCGGCCTCACCAACCTGCTGCGGTACGACACTGCTCATCTGACACCAACAGTTATTTTTACTCTGTCTGTCTTTGTTAGTATGGAGTCAGTGCTGTGAAGTTTCTGTGCTGAACCTCCCAGATGTCATTCGTCAGTCACACACACGTCAGTGTGAGTGAGAATGTAAAAATAGTCTCATTTCTGTTCGCAGTTGTTTTTCTTCTACTGCTGTAATTAACAATGATATCGCTTGCCTCACCACCTGCTTTACTTTGATTGGTTAATTTCTTAAGAGTGAAATTGAAAGGTCTAAGCATACGAGTGGAATCCAGTCACATAATTTGGTTATCAGCCAGGTTTTGATTACAAACATAGCAAATTTAAGAAATTTGGAAACTCTACAAAATCCAAATATAGGTGATGTAGCCTAGTCTTGACCTGTGTGAACTGACTTTGGACATGGCTGACTTCACCTGGGATTTAACTTGACTTACCTTATTGTATATTGTCCTGAGACTTTACTAAGAGCCTGGCTGGATTTCTAGACTTGATTTTGGATTTTCCTTTTTTCAGATTCAGGATTTGACGAGGGTTTGCCTGTCTTGATTTGATCGTCATATTGATTTAGACTTGGTAATTTGTGTGAATTAATTCAAAAGATGTGGCAGAGGACTTGGGGCTTGTGTTCTCCTGGCACCCTCCTCACTTCGAGACACTTGAGACTTGTTTGTCTTGATGGAGAATTTTTGAGAGCTTTCTCATCTTGATTTTTGATGTGGCTTGAGAATTCCCTAATCAGAATTTAGACAGAATCGATTTGCCTTTGACTCAGCCTGCCTGAGGAGACATGATCCTTATGTTTCCTGACTGAGATGTCACAAACAACACCCGTGAGCCATTAAAAACAACACATAAATGAATACTGGACAAAAAATACCAGTTTGCCAAATAGCTAACATCCAGAGGTGTTGCAGCCAGTGCTCGACCTCCAGATGCTTGAAGAAAACCTGCCAGTGAGCAGGTTAGCTTCAGGGAGTATGTTGTCATAGTAACTGACTCAGAGTTAAACTAATCCGGCTTTCTGAATGGAGCCCCAGATCTTCCCCCTATTGCAATGGCAGGAGTAATTATTCTAACACACCGACAGCACCCGGAGGAAACCCACGCTGACACGGGCAGGACATGCAAACTCCACACAGAATGATAACAAGAACACGTACATTTTTAGACAAGATTTGAATATTGTAATAATGTGAGCCTCTGTGACAGTTGCGGGGAGTTTGTTCCAAAGAAAGGCTCCACGACAGGTCAAGGCTCTATTTCCAAAGGACTTCAGGGTAACAAGCAGTGCTGCCTATTGGGAAGGCACTCGGGAACATGTGGAGTTATGAGGTTAGATAAGTATAAGTACGGGGGAGCCAGGCCATGTCATATTTTATTTGTACTGAGTAGGACCGTGACATCTACCCTGACATTAATAAGTATTATGCCTGGCCTAGAGGAAAACTTGATCGCAACATAAAAGAGCTACTACCCTTTTACCCTTTTCCTTGTCTTGACTTTGTCTTGTATGTGGACCTACCTTTCTTGGAATGGGACTTGGCTCAGGTTGCCTGTCTTGACTTGCAACTTGACTTGATACCAGCCTGTCTCACTATCTAAATGTCTCTGTTCTGTAGGCTCCACCTGAATTCTAACAGGCTGGTGGCCATTGACAGCCGCTGGTTTGAGTCCCTGCCCTCTCTGGAGATCCTGATGATTGGGGAGAATCCAATCCTAGGTCTGGAGGAAAGGAACTTCTTGCCTCTGTACCACCTCCACAGTCTGGTGCTGGCAGGAATGGGCCTGGCCTCTGTTCCTGCTGCTGCTTTCCAGGGACTGGACTACCTGGAGAGCCTCTCCTTCTATGATAACCAGCTCAGGTGTGTCTGAAGAGGGTTAGGGTTTCCCCACTGAGTAGGCTGCATTAAATTTGACAGCAGTATTAGCTTTCCTCAGCAGTCCCTCCAAGAATTGTCAATGCTGCAGAATAAAGTAAAATGTGTTTTGCCGGTAGGTCTGTTCCTCGGGATGCTCTGAGCATTCTCCCTAACTTGAAGTTCCTGGACTTAAACAAGAACCCAATTATTCGTATCCAGCAGGGAGATTTCCAGAACCTTCAGCACCTGGAGGAACTCAGGTCTGCATATCTTCACATTTTTACTAATATTACATGAGGGACTTTGCATTCTCTTTCAAGCCCTAAATGTACCATACAAGAATAAAGAACATTGATCTTGGATTAATTGTGGTGTTAATGTGTTTGTGTCAGTCTAAACAACATGGAGGAGCTGCTGTTGGTGGAAAGAGGAGCGTTCCAGAACCTTCCTGAAATTGCCAAGCTTGAGCTCTGCAACAACCCACGACTGTCTTACATTGACCCGCAGGCCTTCAGGTGTGTGTCCGTCTATTTCATCATGGACTGAACAATCT
This sequence comes from Brotula barbata, assembly GCA_900303265.1. Taxonomy (NCBI): domain Eukaryota; kingdom Metazoa; phylum Chordata; class Actinopteri; order Ophidiiformes; family Ophidiidae; genus Brotula; species Brotula barbata. The sequence continues at coordinate 48,756 of OMNV01010825.1, read as the reverse complement.
CAAAATGGCTTTTTTGCATTAGAAGTTACACTTACAAAAGCAGACTGTTTGAGGCAAATCGCATCTCCTCGTGTCTACTGTGAACTGCACATGAATACACATACAAAGACTTTGGCTAATGATCAACTGCAACTCAGACATGTAGCAGCAACTCATACAGGAGCCAGGTTCAGCTACTAGGCCCAGCACTCACAATGGACATGTGGTCAAGTGTAAATATGAAGCCATACACGTTCATCACAGCCATTTCATTACCAAAAAGAGGAAATACTCTGAAACAAGTTTTGTTCATAATAAGACAAATGCTGAAAACTCTCTTCTTTTTTTTCTTTTTTCTACCTTCCTGTCTGTAATCTCCTCACTTCCTTTCCTCCCATAATTAATTTCTAATTAACTGATTTCCCAACAACTTGTCCTTTATCCTTATCACCTCCACCTTCATCTCATATTTCTTTTTTCTCATCTGTCTTGCCCACTCTGTCCTCATTTTCTTGTCAAGCTCTTTTCTTTTTCGTCTTTTCCAACACTCCCATTTTGCATCTTTTAACTCTATCATTTTCCTCATTCTTCACCCTCTCCTCCTCACAGTGGTGTCTCCTCGCTCCGTTCTCTCCTCCTCCATAATAACCAGCTCAGCCTAATCTCCAGCGGCCTCCTGTCATCTCTCTCCTCTTTGGAGGAGCTCTCTCTTCACTCCAACCCTCTGCGCTGTGATTGCCTCGCCTCATGGGGCCCTCACCTCGGCAACCAATCGCATCTCAAGCTGCTGGAGTCCTCCTTCGTTCTTTGCTCCTCTCCGCCTCATTTAATCGGCAGGGAGCTTCAGGAGGTGGTGGCTCTTGGATGGGGTGGGGCTGAGGGGGGCGGGGCCAACAGCTGCCTGCCTCATATCTCTCCTCATGCCTTTCCACCAGTGATGAACGT
>OMNV01010825.1:0-47770 GCA_900303265.1 Brotula barbata | reverse complement strand
GGAGACAAGGTGGGCAGGGTCTGATGGATCTATGGTAGTACAACTTATTTGATCAAAGCTAAAGCAAGACTAAAAATGCCACAGGGTGCTTGCACATGCAGTAACTGTTGTAGACTACATGTGGATTATAGTAGTTTATTAAGTAAAACCAAATCTTTAGATGTTTTCTTTAAGGGGATTTGGAAAATCTGCTTGTGATACAAGATTTGAATGCCTCAAATCTGCTTGCAGTCTTTGAAGTTTGGTGTGTAACGTGGCCGTTAGGATTGTTGATTAATTCCCCTGTCTTGTGTCCCACTAAGGTGTCCTCAGAGGGTGTAGCTGCACCAATCATATCAGAGCAGGGGCATGGCCGCAGAAAGGAGAAGAAGAAGCACCGCATGTCGGAGCCTGGAGCTCTGGTGATAGAGCATGCAGAGCCGTCGGACACAGGTTAGTCCCGTCCTAACTGGAATTTTACCAGAGGATTAACATACTTTCAGCACTGTGGTCCTTGGTTTGGTTTGTTTACCAGGGTTATTAGAAAGTTAGCAGCGAGGAGGATGGAGAGGTTGTGAGGGATCAGGTTTGGGATTTGTCAATTCGATCAACCTGCAGCAAACTGCAGCTAATCTGTAGGTTTGAGTAGTTCTACTGTTGTCAGATCACAGGACTAAAATTTCCCTATTCAAGATTTTGTCAAATTGTCAACAAAAAAACTTCCCCTCCATTGAGCACCGTCTTTACACCACACGGATCCAGTGACCCAATCCTACAGATCGGATATGAATCATGAAAGTGGAAGCAGGACAAAAGTGCATGGAATAGGATCCAATTCAAGCCTCATTCATATGTGGAAATAAATCAGATGTGAAGCTTAAGCTGCCAATGTGTCAGTAATCTAAGTTTGGATATTCCCTGTTTTTGCAAGTCACACGTTATTGAAAATGCACTGATTCTGCATATGAATGTTGTATATGCACATGCACAGTAGGACTGCACTATTTGTTGTGAAAAAAACACAATTTTTATTCCCACATCAGCAAGGGTTTCAGACGTGTTTTTTTAAGAGTGTAATAAATGTTTGTTGGAAAAAAAGCATTGTGTGGGAGAATCATGAGCTCAAGGGAGATAAATTGTGATTCACATTTTGGAAAACAGAAGCCAAACCCTTGCAGATGCATGTGGGTTGTTTCAAGTGTTAAAGATGGAAAAGAAGATGTAAGCAGACAGTCAAAAAAATCAGATGTAGGCAACAAATCGGATGTAGGCAACAAATGGGAACTGGGCATCGAGACCTGTACTGTGCAAACTGTAGGCTGTTCAATAGATTAGTAAATATTCTGTATTTTTTATAAAAATTTGAATCGTTCACTCGCTAAATCCATGAGGATTCGTCTTCTGTAGACAATGAATATCCATAGCAAATTTGATACGAATGAAAATCAAAATGTACTGATTCATATTTTCAGAGAGAGTGGAAAGCTTGTTTAATGACAAATACAGTGTTATTGGTGGGGTAATAGTTGTCATAGTATGATACTCTCTCTCTCTCTCTCTCTCTCTCTCTCTCTCTCTCTCAGGTCTGTATACCTGTGTAGCATGGAACGCAGAAGGAGCGGACACAAAGAGCATTTCCGTGTTTGTGGACTCCTTGGGCTCTCAGACTTCGTGGTCTGGTGGGGGAAGTCGGCAGGATGGCCAGCCAGGCAGAGAGTGTCCCTGGTTGTGCAACACCTCCAGCGCCTCCTTGGTGGTGCTGGCTAAGGTACCGTTGACTGAGGCGTGTTTTGATTTAACCACTGAAGTGAATGCTCCCAATGATTTGTGTTGAGAGCCACAGAAACGGACAAGTCGGTAGGCGGCTCCATGAAAGTGACAGTCAAGGATGGTTAAATTGTAGTGTGCAATGTGTGTCACATGAACCTGGAAATCCCCTTAATGTATAGGCTTTATTTTTCATTAATAGAGATGGAAGCTCGAGTCCTCAGGCGCAAGTGGAAAAAGAAGAAAACTCTTAGATGTCTCAAAACCACCACTGTAAATTCTTTTTGTTGCCGTGCAGGTGGTTCATGCTCAGTCGGTGGTGTTGGAGTGGAAATTGTACCCCGGTGCAGGAGCTTCGTCTGTGGGTCAGAATCAGCAGGATGCCCCCCTCCCTCTACCCCGATGGACCAGCGCCACCGTGCACATCGACAACCCTCAGATCAGCTACACAGCCAAGGTAAACGCAGCCGTTTGTCTGTGTAACACGACCACACATTTAAAATCCCAATCAGTATTTATATACATGTAACTGCACAGCTAGACTACAGCATGCACGTAAACAAAGCTATTTGATTTATGGTGGGCGGGGCTTCACTTCTCTCTCGTTCTACCCCTCCCCCCAGGTGCCAGCTGATGTTCAGGAGTATAACCTGACTCACCTCATTCCTGCCACAGAATACCACGTATGCCTCACCATCTCCTCCACTCCGCCCTCTCCCACCTCCTCCGCTCCCAACTCCTCCTCCCCCAGTCCTGCCCCTTCACTCTCCACCTCATCCTCCCCTGTTCACACCTCCTGCCTGAATGTCACCACAAAGGAGGTGGGCTTTTCAGTGGAGCTGGTGGCGTCACGGCGCAGCAGCGTGGCGCTGGCTGCTGTCATGGGCTCCATGTTTGCTTTGTCCATCATGGCCCTGCTGGTGGTCTACATGGGTCGCCGCGTGCAGCAGCACAAGGTGTGCGGGGGCAGTCACTCGCTGATGAAGAAGTACATGCAACACGCCACATCCATTCCGCTGAACGAGCTTTACCCGCCGCTCATCACGCTTTGGGAGAGTGAAGCTGAGAAGGAGAAGGAGGAGAAAGAGGAGGACGAGCACAGAGAAGCGAGCAGCCAGCGGAGAGATGAGGAGGAGGCAGGAAGTCAGATCGATACAACCAAGACGTATATGTGGTAGCTGGAGGGGTGGGGTTTTACTAGCAAACACTCTTCATCTCAACATGTCACTCTAACTGTCTGTCCTGTCCTCAAAGTGACAAAACAGACAGCACAGTCATATTATTTCTACCTGTCCTACACACCCGCTCATCACTTTTTAATCTCTTCAATGAAATTCATGCAAGCTACAGAGTATTTAAAGATGTATTTTTATTTGTTGATTTAATCTGACGACGGTGTTACCGTCATCGTGCATGGGGAGTCCAAACAGTGACGTAAATCAAAACCACTTTATTTAGCAGTGCAAAGTTGTTTCAGTCATATTGTGGACGTAATGTTTGGAAGTTCTGGTAGCTTAGCAGGTCAAATGGTCTGGTCAGGTTTAGTCACGGAGTCTCTCTTGTTATAGGATGTCAGTAAGTGTGACTCCCATAAAAAACAACCAGATTCCGAAAACCAGAGAGCCCTGCTTGCCTAATATTGTAGCAGGCTGAGTCTGTTGATTTTATCACCATAAGCATAAATGCTGTTTTAGATGTAGAGAGTAGCAATTATATATAAACTGCACCTTAACAGTCAGAACTTCAGTGTGAGGCTGGTGGAGATGAGAGAAACGCTTAAGCAGGGACTCAAATCCAGGACCCCGAGATCAATAGTCTGATGTTCTGCTGACTAAGCTACACAGCCTCTGATGTAGAGCTCAGGTGAGGAAAAGGGAAACGTCAGAAATTTTGTCATCATCTCACAATGGTGAAGAAAATTCTGGAATTAGATCCATATCATCCCTGAGGAGGACCATGGACAATCACTTTCAACTGTGTCTGGTCAGTTGTTTTGAAGCATGCACACACACACCCACACCTATCCCTCAGTAATACAGTACCTTAACCTCCTCTGGGGACAAAGGAAATCAACACGGTTCAGGAAATGTCTCGAAACAAGAGTGAGGATCTGCAAAGAGGACAGAATTCATTGAATTCATTTTCACATCTTCTCGTCCAAAATGCCGACCGTATTTGGAGAAGTTCTCATGAAACGGGCCATCAAAACGTGTCCAGTCATTTACTTTAGTTCTCTCAGCAGGTGCACAATCTGAGTGATGCAGCACTAAGAGTTGTCCCTGTCAAAATTCTTTACAAAGACACAATATGCGGACAACAGTGGAGTTCAATGGAAACAACAGATCATCAGATCTTCCCCAACTTTCCCCAAAACTTCTTTTCAAGAAACGAAAGTCATCCTGTCGTCCTGCCTGGGAGGTAAACAGAATTAATTTTCCCTCCAAGAGTTCATCGTTAGTCTCATCCAAATTACAAACCAAATTTTGGGCTATTCTGATGAGATTGACAATCAGGAAAGGAATCACTTCATTAGAATCAAGATACAAGAAAGACATTCATTTGACTTAGAAACTGGTAGGCATGACACCACTGTCCTGACCGATGTGATGTCCAGGGCTCAACAGCAGCAGAAAATGACAATAAGACAGGGATTTTTGAAGTGGAGGACATATAAGTCAACAAAATTATGGACAGTAAGTGAAAACACACTTTCAGAGAGACAGATGGATGAAAGATGAAGGGGTGTTTCTGAGAAAGAAACTAAATGAAACCAGAAATTAAATAAGAAAAGAAGACACAAGGGTGGTACTCACACAGGATCTGAGGAGAAGACACAAGGAGGGAGGGGAGCAAGACGAACTGATGGATCGATGAACTTTACACAAACTGTACATATGTCTGCTGGGAAGATGTAATGACAGGAAAACATGAACAACTGGACATAGAAACAAGCATATGTCAGCCCAAAGCAGAGTAACATTTAATTTAACTATACTGCTCCGATTTCCTCTTTTAGTCCACTAATACTGCATACGTTTGATTCCTGTTGATCATCCATCCGTTTGTAGCCATGTCGTTACCTCAACCAAGGAGCTCAGGTTTCCTGCCGTATGTTTTCAGGGTATCGCAAAAGATTACAGACGGATTTCAACAAAGCTTAGTGGACAGGGTGACCATGATCCAAGGAAGAACCCATTACATATGACATGGTTGGCTTGATGGTGGTGCTGTAAAACCACTTTTACGTTTTGGCCTGTAACATTTGAACTTTGAGTCACAGAATTAATATTTATGAATTATTAATATTTATCTATTCATATATATTCATCTAGGCCCGGCACTTTGCACCAAACCATGATTATTTTACACTAAACACTTTTCTTTTCCCATCCGACAATTTTGGGTGACTTTTCACAAAATTGCTCTGGAATAATGTCTGGCCCAAAGTTTTATCTGGACAAAGTTTTTATCTGTTTTTCCATATTCTTTTGCTGTAAATGACTGCCAACGGTGAGTGGCTCATTCTTCCTAATGTGCAATATTTCATGAATGTATCTGTTGTAACCAAACTTGGTGGACATGTGACCTAACTACTTCCACAAAAAAACAAAAACATCAGTCAACCTAGTGTTGGCACTACAACAGCTATTACACTGTCAATAACTAAGTAACAACACACGGGTGGGGGTGATTGTGTTCTTGTCAATAATCTGTCAATTGAGAGACAGAGTCATTATTGTAGAACAGCTCGGCCTCAGTGGAGGTTTGCTCTCTCTGAGTGCCTTCTAGTTCGTAGTGTGGCTGAATGATCTCAGCAGATATTGCAAGGATTGTAAATAGACATTCATGGTCGCAGACGATGAACCATAATCACTAGTAGCAGTTTTACACAAAACAAACAAAATTTTGGACGAACCTGCAAAGTTCAGTAGTGAATTGTCAGTGTGATATGAGTAAATCAGTTTTTCTGTCCCCCCATACCACTGCAGCGATAAGTTGATGAGAAGTAAACTTGGAGCATCTTTCCACCATTTTGTAGAATAAATCTGGGAATAAATAGTTATTCTGTCCAGAAATCTGTCCAAGAGTCATGACCAAATATTTAATGGAATGGATCTAATGGAATCTAATGGAAGAAATGTTTTGGTTTCCTCCTTGGACCACTGCTCTCCCTTCCACAAAATGTTCAAACATTTTGAGTAATCTTCCTATAAACAAACATTGGAAGCAAGCGAAAACAGAAGCTCCTTGGTGAAAAAAAGTGAAAAGGTGAACAAATCTGCTACTGCAGCTTGTTTGGGGAACTTTCTGGAACTAAAAACTGATGGATGGTTTGTAAAATGATTAGCAGGGTTGCAAGAAAACATGATTTGTAGTTAAAGTGATTTGCTAATAAGCTTAAAAATGGATTCAGAACAATGATTTTTGGGGAAATTACATCTGAGCTTGGGCACTGACAACGGTTGGGAGTTTTGGAGCAGTTTTGGTGCTATTTAACGTTTACTTATCAGATCTGGAGTCTCCAGGTTTGCCCTGCCTGGAACATAGACCATAATCCCTGGAACACGTGTTCTTAAATACATGTTCAGCTTTGCATCAGAAAGAGTTTTCCTATAACATTTAACCCTGAAACATCTATGTGTTTATGTGTCTATCGTTTGAGAGGAGGCCATGGAAATGACACCTTTAAAAAAGTCAAGACTGCTAAAAATAGATGCATATACTAGTTTTCCTGCATGTTGCCGGGCGAATAATCCTTAAATTTTTGGCATATTTTCAAAGTGGTTTGTGACTTATCTTGATGTGGCTGTTGAGTCATTGCTTCACCAAGGTTTCTAGCTTTTCTTGTCAATTTTAGTGACACGGATTAAGATGAACCAAAAAAAACAATTTATGTTTTTGTCTTTGTTCAGTTGCAAAATGTTCTGCTACGTCCAATCATTGATTTTGTCAGTACACCTATTCGGTGATCAAACAGGAATGAAATCACTTGAGGACAATGTTATGTAGATTTGTGGATCATCTGTTAAATTACTTTATGAGATTTTGTAGTTTTTCAGTATTGGAGTAAAGGGCAGCAAAGGGCAGCAAAGGGCAGTAAAGGCTCAATCCTCCTGTATGTTAAATAGAACAGACAGGAGGATGGACCCTTGTGGAACAACACATTTGATTTTACTTCAATCAAATTTCAAACAAAATCCTTAGTCCTCATGCTGTTAACATGATTCAAACCAGTGTAGCGCTATGGTAACTTCCTGCTGCCTTCTTGCATCAGTTGGCAGCTCGTGCGATGTCTCCCCATTTTTTGAAATAGTTGAAAGAATGTTGTGGAGATATACAAGCAAGACATTGTAAAACATTAAGTAGCAGCCAAAGAAATCCACAGGATACTTTTATTGTGGTGAGCATGCTGTTACGTCCATCAGAAACAACTGTCTGGATCCCCAAGGGTCCATACAAAGGCCTGTAGACCTGGTATGAAAATGACACACATCACCAAAAATGCTCCAACTTTCAAACATCAATAACAATGTCAGTGTCCTACATTGGATATAATTTACACAAGATCAATTTTGTACTATTTAATTTAATGAGAAGAGAACAGAGTGTGTTATGTTTTTTTACTTTCTGCTCAAACCAGGCTTCAGCCCAGCACTTTATCCCTTGTGGGTGGAAACTCTGCTGCTGTCACAACTGAAGCAGCTAGGGGGCACTAGACTGTGATTGGATGCACAGAGGAACAATGAGAGATTTGTCTGGGCTGCATTATTGTTCCCTCACCCATACAAAGAAGGAGACCAGTCCAGAACTCTGTAGCTAACATTGAAGAACCACGTTATGATTAGAGTTCGGGATGTTGTCATGTAGCTTGAAATTAAACTATTTGGCCATATTTACGTACCTTATAATGACATCACATTGTACCAATGGACCCATCATATCCTTGTTGTCAAAATATGGCTGGAGAAATGCTGCCCTCGTCAGGGTTAAACTGCTGAGCTGTTTTGTCTCAGTTCATTTTTGGTCAAACAGGGTGAGATGTTCTGAGAGGACTTTTCTAGAGGGATGGTTTTGTAGTGACCCTACAATTCTGGAACTTTGCTGTTTTACTCACTGCAGGATCTTCTCTTTCCTCTCTTTCAGCATTTTTCTTTCTTTTTATTTCTTGTCTCTCTTCTTCCTCCTGTTGAGCACACAGGCAGCAGTCGCACTGTTAAATAATCACGTTCATGTAACTCACTTGAATTGATAAACTTAAACATAGCACGAGCACTCAACATTTCACTTTAAAACCTTTCAGAGTTGCACTCACAGTCTGCTCAAATATGTTTGACATTCTGAAGTTACATTGTTAAGAAAAGGATCTGTGGCACTTTTAGGTGTCTTGCAGATGCCTGTGTGAATTTGGCATCAAATGTAATCCTGGCCTAAGACAAACACCATTCAGCAGAGTTGTCCATTGTTCATACATGTAAAGTGTGTAAAGCATGATGAAAAACAGAGAAAGACTCCATGAACTCACCATTGTGATCACGCTGTGTTTGTTCATGAATCTAAAATTGTAATTACTGTTTTTAAAAGTTTTCTTATATCACAGGTTTGTTAGCTGTTGATGATATTGCACTCTGGAGGCCAGTTGGTGATACTGCATGTCTTTGCACTCTTCGTTTCGGACTGTTCAAACTCAAAACCTCGGCTTTGTAACAACCTGCAAACTGCTGGAATTTAAATACATTTCACTTTGAGTAGCGATAACTTCAGACAGACACTTGGCACTTAGTCATCTGGTTTTCCGGTTGTTGTTCAGAATTTCAGCCAAATATTCTCTGATCAAATATTCTACAATAAACAGACACTGGGAGCATTTAAAAGTAGACACAGATTTAGATGTATAGGGAAATGATCGGAGGCTTACTCCAGCAAGGGGTGCCTACTTTGGATGAACAAACATGAAAATCGACGAGAGAAAAGTATGGATGAACAAGTCTTGACTGCACCATTTAAAAAATTTACTTTCTTGTTCAGAAGATGTCTTCAGGCTACAGAGAGAAATACACTGTCATCGAAGAGGTGTGCTGAAATCGGACTCCCCAGCAGATTGAATCCCTCTCTCGTGAACGTGCATTTTATAATTCCCTGTCAAATGTCATGAAAACATGCAAAACTAAGGAATATCACTTTAAACGTGGTGGTAAAAAGATGTGCTGCCTAGCAAGTGGAATTCAGAGCAATTCAAGTCATAACTTAGACTGAGTTTTTAAACTGATGATCACCAGTAAAAAAAAAAGTTTTCCTTTGGTGTTTTTGTACGAATGTGTATTTCACCACAGCAGCTTTAATTTTGCTCGAAAGGTTTTTAGGTTTCTGAGCCGTGGATCGCTGAACAACTGGTCAGACTACTGTAGTGCTCATGAGCAAAACTTAAAAGCCTCTAACCTTCACTTGCAGAGTGAAAGCAGAAAAATGGCGCCCTCCAATGGTCAAGGTGATCAAGTTACAAAGACACCATGACACTCTTCTCACATCCTATGTAATTTGATGACACTCGACAGTGATTTCCAGGGTATTTTGTAGTTTATTGCTCTATATTTGAACACAATTGTTATGTTTATTATATTGTTATTACTCAGCACTGAGCACCAGCTGTAAGATTATTATGAATAATCTTATAGTTATTTAAATAGCCCTCTGGCTAACTCTGGTATATTTATTATTGTGTTTTCTAATTAAGATGCACTGTCCCTGACAAAAAAAAAAAAACGAATAAAAAAGTTAAAAACAATATGTGTGTGATTTAATATTTATTCATATAATTATAACTTTACACATCATCCATAACCACATTATATTATATTATATTATTATATACAGGAACCTAGGTCCTAAATCTGTCTGCCCTGGGCTGAGGAACAAGCCTGACTAGAGTACATACAAAGACCTGCAGTGTTTACAGTTTGTCCAACGCTATACTTATGCGCGACAGTATTGCAGTTGTTTGTGTATATGCGTGATGACGTATGTGATTACGTACAGAAAAGTAACGTGGCTGTAAATCGCAACGGAGTGCGTGTGGGGAGCCGGTGTTTGTCTACTGAAGTTCGCTGTGTGTGTATCGGCTGCTGTCCGCATGTGATACACGAGAACATCACGCTGGGGACGAGGACGAAAGACGATGAAAGACACGCAGGACGGAGGAAAGACGCACCGAGCTAAGTGCTAACAACATGTCACTCATACACCGCCGCGGTGCCAGCCTTCGACACAGAAACCGATCCAAGCTCAGTGGGACCACTTTAGACCAAGTGGGTGCAGAGGTGATTCAGAGCTGCACTTCATCCAGACTACGCAGACGAGTGCTCAGACAGCCTGACAGCAGCTTGGAGGACCTTTTCCACCATGGGAGGACACTGGAGATATCTGAGCAACAAGGAGCAGCAACATCAGTGAATGCAGTGATCAGAAAGGACCTAACAGATGTACCAGAGAGACCAGACCAAACAGTCAGTGCAGGAACGGTGGGGGAAAACGGTAAAAGATAAATAGATTTATTTATAGATGCATTTTCTGGCACTTTACAATGTTTTGCCTCACATCCACCCATTCATACACACATTCACCCACATACAGCCGAGGTAACCACACAAGGCCCACTTGCTCGTTGGGAGCAATTTGGGGTTAGGGTCTTGCTCAGGGACTTTCGACGGAGGAGCCAGGGATTGAACTGGCAACCCTTTGATCACCCTACCCATTAAGCCAGAAAGAAAGAAGGAACGGCAGAAGTGATTAATCTAACACACATGTTTTTGTGAGGGAAACCGGAGCACCTGGAGGAAACGCAGCACCACCGTGCTGCCCAAAGCCACGCCGCTCCACAAAATACCAACGCGAAGGAAAGTGCCCAGCAAGGGGCAAGGACTGCAAAGCATGTGGTAGACTGAACAACTTTGCAAGGCAGTGTAGGTCAAAGCAAAACCAAGTAAAGAACAACCCAGAAACGACATCACCATACAATTAAGAACACTATAGAAAGAATAAAAAAGTGTACAACATGACAGGCACTACACATAGTGAGAATAGGCCAGACTCATCCAGTATTGAGTATGAGTATGTGTTTGTAACTAACATCAATAGCAATGCTACACAGCCACAGACGTACATTAGGCGTAATGATGTTAAAATATCAATGTTGATTGATTCAGGAGCATCTGCAAACATTATCAGTAAATAAGTGTGCTATAACCACGCCCCCTACTCATCCACGAGGACAAGAGAATATTCCCATATGGCTGCACCAACCCACTGCCCATAGCTGGTGCATTCACATGCAATGTAGAGGCAGGAAATAAAAATGCTAGAAGTATGTTCTATGTGATGAAAGGCAATGGTTGTTCTCTATTAGGCTATGAAACAGCTACGAAGCTAGGCCTCATCAGAATAATTAACCATTTGTCCTCTCCAAGTAGCTGATCAGTAGAGGGGTCTCATGCTCAACCACAAAGAGTGTGAGTTCAATAAATCCAGGCTATAATACTTTGGACTTACTGCCATTCAGCAAGCCAGTGACCCACAAGACCCAACTGAAGACAGGAGCCTACTCGGCTAGCTAACTATTTTTTTCGTTTCATTGAAGAATTTGCTGCCATTTGAGCACACTCAGAAGGACACACAATGGCACTGGGGTCCGGAGCAGGACAAAGCACTGCAGGTACTTAAGGACAGCCTGACCAGCGACACCATCATGTCATATTTTGATCCAGGCAAAGAGACAGAGCTCTTTGTGGATGCCAGCCGTGTCTGCCTGGGCGCCATTCTTTATCAAAAGAGCAAAGAAGGAGAGAGACATGACTTAGAAAGACATTACTCACAGACTGAATGTGAAGTACTGGCTATTGAATGGAGTTGTGAGCATTTCCATTTGTACCTCTATGGCAACCCTTTTACCTTAGTTAAAGATCACAAAACACTGGAGGTGATCTGGAATAACCCCAACTCAAAACCACTAGCGAGAATAGAGAAATGGGGACAACGACCCCAGCCCTACGACTTCAGGGTGGAATTCAGCAAAGGCGCGTGGAACCCAGCCGACTACATGTCTTGCCACCCTGTTGCAACAAACACAGGAAGATCCACAAGAGCAGCGAAAGTAGCTCAGGAATATGTTAACTTTGTGGCGCAACATGCTACATCTGAAGCAATGACTCTAGCAGAGATACAAGACGAAACACTCAAAGACCCGATCCTGCAAAAGGTCATACATACAATACATGGCACCACATCACAAGTGACACACAACATGCTGCTGCACTAACAAAATACAAGCAGCTCAGTAATGAGCTCACTTTGTCACACACTGATGACATTATCCTCAAAGGGCAAGGATTGTCATCCCCATATCCCTTGAATGCAGAGCTCACAAGGACCACAAGGGCATAGTTAAGACTAAGACACTCCTGAGATCAAAAGTATGAGATGATTTCTGTGGCCCACCTCCTGCTGGAGAATACCTGTTAGTCATCATAGACGAGTACAGGCGTTATCCTGTAGTTAAAATTGTGAAATCCCCCTCAGCTAATACAGTCATCCCAGTCGTAGATAAACTATTCGCTATATTTGGAATTCCCAGAGTTTTAAAGACAGACAATGGTCCACCATTCAACAGTAAAGAGTTCTTTCAGTTGGCAGGTTATTTAGGTTTCTATCATCGGAATATAACACCCACGTGGCCGCAAGCCAACGGAACAGTGGAACGTTTGATGCGCACACCATCCGTGTAGCAGAGACTGACAACATCCCATGGAACCAGACACTCAACGTGCTTATCCGTGAGTATCGCGCTACACCACACAGCACCATGCAAGCATCTCCAGCAGAATCAATGTTCCAGCGTAAAATTTACACCAAAATCCGGACACTCACCAATGATATTGAAAATGACATTGATCGCAACATCGGAGAGCGAGATCAGACGGCTAAAGCGAAGATGAAAATCAATTCAGAGATGTGCCGTCATACCAAGCCTAACTCTCTCACCCCTGGAGACACAGTGCTACACCAACAGCCAAAGCGCATTAAACTTACCACCACTCCCTACAGTAGTGAATCATACACGGTGTCAAAGATCACAGGTTCAATGGTCACAGCAGCCAAAGATGGGCATTCCAAGAAGATTAATCCCAAGATTCAGCACACACACCAGTGATTATGATTACATTGTTGATGTTGTGAGATCAAGACACTGCAGATACCCTTCCAGAAATAACAGACAGCGTCCATCACACCTTAATGAGTATGGGTAAAGTGTTAGACAAATATTAAAAGGACAAATCTACGTCATGTTTTGTGATAAGTATGTAAATCAATGTGTTTGAATGACTGTGAAGTTCAAAAATACTTAAGTCTTAAGTTGAAGAATGCCAGTGCTTAAAAGAATGTGTACTGTTGAAGAAATTATTGAGATGCACTGTTATGAACAGTAGTTTTATTTGTTACAAATAGCAAGAGAATTTTGTTATGTTTAAGAAATTTTACGTTCGAATTTTAGATTTGGAAACAAGTGTGTTATGTGTTAAGAAAAAAAAGAGAGATGTTTACAGTTGTTCCACACTATGGAGTATGTGGGACAGTATTGTAATTGTTTGTGTATATGCGCGATGATGAAGTAACGTGGCTGTAAGTCGCAACGGTATGCGTGGGAAGCACCAGTGTTTGTTCAGTAAAGTTCACTGTGAATATAATGTTGTTGTCCGCATGTTACGTTGATACACAAGAACATCACAGTGCCCATTTCAGTCCCAGCCCCAACGTTTGCTAAGAACATAACTAGGGAAAACCTCCCAGTACCTGCTGGAAACAACAATTCTGGACTGTGGGCATCTCCCACGGCCTGTGGCCCAACCCTGGAGCCCAAAAATCTGGAAAAGACCAGGAAAACTCACATAATCTGAACACAACAATTGGAAGATAGCAAAAGGTTGTTGACATTTTGCTCTTTCATTCATTTGGGCACAGTTTCTTTAGATACATTTACAAAATTAACTAATAATAATAGTAATAATAATAAGTGTGAATGTGAATATCCAAAATCTGTGAACTTGACATTTTTTGTGAATTTTTGCTAACCTGTTTGTCTCCTCTAAATACCCTGAATGATGTTTATCAAATGACTTTGAAGAAAACGAAAAACGAGCATAATTATAATGAAAAAAAAGTTGTATTTATTGTAATTAAAACAACAATATAAAATTCACTATATGAAACATGTACTCGTTTGTTATTTACTACACTGATTTTTAAAAAATATGAACGCTTTAAAATGTTTTTTTTTTCTCGTTCTTCTCTTAATGCGCATGTCCGGGGAACACTAATAAAAGTAGCAAAACTTAATAACGATGGCTATGATAGCAAGTTAGACAACGTGGAGAATTGAAAATAATAACAAAGACTGAAAAAGGAAGACGCAGAAGAATAGAGACTCGATCAACGGCCTGACGTAAAAATACGTCTCAACCAGGAAGTGACGTTGCTGCCCTCCGTCAGATCGTGTTGATGTTTTGTGGGACTGGACGGGCTGGAGAACGGGAAGAGGGAGACGGTTTTCTGTTTTTGTTCGCCTAAAACATCGAAAAACGCACTGAATCGTCGCTTTCTTCTCGGTTTCGCGTCCCTAAGAGCCTTAGCTCGGTGATTTCATCCGAACGGCCGGACCGGAGGGCGAATACACCGAGGCATTTGATCTAGAAAGGGAGGAACCATCACCCCGCTGACCCCCTCCCTGCTTCCCTAACACACACTCACACAGACACACACACACACACACACACACAAACACACACACACACTACCATGACGATTCTTCCGAAGAAGAAACCCAGCTCTGGTGTCGGCGTCTCCGACCACGCCGATGACAGTGACCGTAGGAGCGGTTCCGACCCGCACCAGCACCCACACGCGCACGCTGGGCGGACCGGATCCCGGCCACGGGCTTCCCCTCCGCCGTGGACATATCAGCCCGCTCCGCCTTCCGCCAGGGACGACAGGCGGAGCATCGAGGCCAGCTCCCGGCCACAACAGGCCTCTCCGCCCCCTGTGGGCTCCGTATCCCCCGTAGGACCCGGTGACGGCAGGGACAGCAGCAGCGGAATGGTGGCCGGTTCCCGCGGGGAGCTCGTCGTGTCAGCCGGAGTCGTCGGCTGCGGCGGAGGCCTCGGCAGCTGCTGCTCAGGGCCCGGGCTGAGCAAGAGGCGGCGGCAGGCAGGCACCTGCTCCGGCGGCGTGGTGGCGACTCTGGCCGGGGGAGGCCAACCCGGAGTGACGGGACCAGGAGGCGTAGGGTCCAGCCAGGAAACAGAGGAAGGAGCCGGGAACAACAGCGAGGATGAGTACGAGAACGCAGCTCGGCTGCAGTCCGTGGACCCGGCTACCGTGGAGCAGGTACGGATGTTAACTAACGAAGAGCAGACATTAGCAAGATAAGAACAAGCTAAGTTTAACCTTAAACGGGCTCACTGTGAACGTCTCTGTGTGTGTGCATATTTTAATGCTGTTTGACTCACTGCTTAACAAGGTGACCACGTTTCTAAAATGAAACAACGCGACATTTCCTGTCCGACAGTCGATGCATCGTTGAAATGTCCAAATGTTATTATCTTTGAAATAGAATGAGACACTCCGGTTTTGTGAGTTTTGGTAAACTGAGCACAATTGATGAAATCTGGCTGGAATCGTAGTTTACGGTCACATGATGGGGTGAGGCTATATTGAGCTGAGGTGAACACACGAACGAACGGTTCATTACAGTGTCATTATCTATCTTAGGATTTTTATTCCTCAACTTCTTCAGAAATTATTTTGTAATTTGTACGCCTTTTCTATATGGTATACTCTATTAATGGGTTATTAATGTGAAAAGGTGCCTTACATTTATCCAAAATCCTTAAACCTGAAGTGTTACTAAACTATGCAGCCAATTGGCAATAAGATTTGTGCCATTTATTCTAAATCAAAAATATTGATATCTAATTAAAATAGACATAACTAGGCCAGAACAAATAAAAATGTATTAATAATCCAATCATAGACACAACCAGCTTCTTAAAATATCATAAAGATTTATTTTACTTTTCTGGCTGTTTTGAACACACCAAAATCACAAACGTGTCAGGGGACAGACATATGAAAACAAGGACGGCTTGTTACCACACTGGGAGCGTTTACACACAATACCAGATAAAGAAGTCCTGTTAGATACCTAAATGTGACATATGGTGATATAGATTAATATGTAGATCTTACATATGTATCTCAGCTGTTAGCCTTTTACAATGGAGATGACCTGTCAGTAACACGCGGTCAGTAGTCACATTATTAGGTACACCTGTTGTACAGTCGGTGTCTCTGAAGCCATTATGTTTGCGTCATGAAGACGGTGATTGAAGTTTACATTTTGTTATTTTCCGACTGTAGTTAGTTGGGTTCTTGATAGCCGAGTTTTGTTTCTGATGCTCTCTGATGCCATACTATTTAGAGTACTTTGAAAAGAAACTGACAAGGCCTTTGAGTCATTCGATCTTAATTGCATTGAAAAAAGCTTAAAGCGGTGCTATGTAACATTTTGACCAGAAAATCTGACCTGCATATTAATCACACACACACACACACACACATATATACATATATGTGTGTGTTTAGCACTAGGCATTCCACTCTTTATCCTCTGCTTCCTGCATTTCATTACACCAGAGAAACACAAAAACTTAAAACCTACAAGATGGCCATGGTGCTCACACATATATTTGTTCACTTGCTCTAAACTAACAACGTTTTCAAAAATGATATAAATCAATATTTGCTGTGTCCGTCCTTTGCATTTACAGCAGCACCAAATTCTCCTTGGTAATTGTGCGCACAGATTTTTGCAAGCATCTTGGAGAACTTTCCACTCTTCTGTCATAATGTCATCCGTCTTTTCTAGGGGTGTAACGATGTATCTATTGCATTGATGGATTCATTTATATTCAAATGATCCAACTACATTGATATGTAAAAAGAACCCATCCATCTAGTGTCACTTGTATAGAACTAAAAGTGCTTGCAATGCAAAGAATCGACTAAATCAGTATTAAGGAACTGTGCTGTGTATTTAGCTCAACAAAAGTTGGTTATATAGGTATATTTTTCGCACTTTGAATGGTACGATGCATGCACAGAGTTCAGAAAGAAGAAGAGACTATAGTGGCTGATACGGGCCTGTAAAGGGGTAGAGTTTTGATCACATATCTTTTTAAAGATTATTTTGTGGACAGAGAAATATGTGAGTGAGTTGCACTGGTATCAGGTCTGTGCAAATCAGCTAAAGAAACATTACTCTTTTTTACTCTTTCATGGCACTAGTTTTATTGCACTTCCACTAACGTTACAAGTTTAGTTGTTGTCAACCCGATTACTACAGCAGGTTCACGAATGAGCGGTGTGTGTGTGTGGAGAGACAAAATCTAAGCGCTGCCCATAGAAGAAACTGTTTGTTACTTACCTCATTTATGTGCAGACACTTCATTTCAGCACTGTGTAAGATTTTCTATTGCGTTTTGCTGTCTTTTATGGTCGCTCTATTTATGTCCGTTCCTCTGTTTTAGCGCTGCAGGCACTCACACACACTCACACGCACGCACATAAAAATACTACACTCAAGTACCGCACGCCCACAAACAGCGCTCAGCAGGGTTGTAACGTTACATCACTGCTCTTCATTTGTTGGTTAATTTCGTCTACTACTATACAAATGTAACCCACGTTTTCAGTTGAGAAGAAACCCTAACCTTCAGACCAATTCAGTACTCTTCTTTTTGTTGTCCTGGACAAGTAACTATCCCTTACTGGAGTAATACATTAGAGATTAGATCCATTTATTGTAGCGCAGGGGGTATGACAAACTTCAAGGAATCTTAAGCTAATAATTTTTGGCTAGTTAGTTACTATATCGATTTCTATTCATTGAATTGTATCAAATCGCTTAATATCGTCCTTGTAACGTGTCGCCAACCGTGTATCCCGATGTGCATCATCGTTGTAAAAACGTGTAGATACATCCGTAGTCTTTTCATGTAGTCCCAGACTGACTGGATGATGGCCTGTGTGGGACAAACAATCTGTTGCAGGACTACTTGCCTCTTTGGCTGAAGATAGTCTTTATGATTTTGGCTGTGTGTTGGGCTCGATGCTGCAGAATATATTTGGGACACACCACACGCCTCCCTGGATGGTATTGAGACAAATGTTTTTGGGGCATTGTATATATGGTAGCAATGGGTAAGGTAGACTGGTGTCTTTTGTCTCCACTATATTTTTGAATTTTCTGATTGTAAAAAACAAATTGTAAACAAACTGCACCATGGCCGTGTTTTTGATTTTAGCTGTTTTATATTTCTCAAGTGACCCGAATGTAGGAAACAGAGGAAGAGTGGAATGGCTAGTGCTACACAGGCATAAATGAACACATACTGTAACTTTGTAACTTTATTTAGATTGCTTCTTCATCTTCCCACATACTTTCCAACACTATTCGCTTTGTGCACTATCTTGACATTCTTAAAACTTCAACAATTCAACAATTTAGCTTTATTTCTGAATTGAGGGTTTGGCTGCGTTCTGGTTTCTGGTTGCAAGTGAATATAGCGTACTGATCAGACAGACACAAAACAGACTTCCCTTGAATTGGCCACCTTTCCACTCCACTAATAAGTAATACAAGCTGTGCCTATGAGGTACGTTCCTATAATGAAAGCATTTCATTTTAATGTTAGACCCCATTGTTGGGGTTTTGTGTTTGGCATCAGTAACATAAATTTAAACAAATGACAGGAAAACATGAATGGTGCTGCTTTAACATTTCTGATTTATTACAATGAATTAAAATGTTTACCATCAACACAAAACCTTTTTAGCAATAAAACAACTGTCTATGGATACAACTTAATCACATTTTTGCTTTTAAGCTGGTACTTGGTTGCATATCTCCTCTGGTTTTGTATTGTCCTCTTTAATGCTTTATAAGCCTGCACTCCTCCACAGAATCTCAACTTTGCGTTGAAGTGACTCTAAGAATTGTCTTTTTGGCTGATCCCTTCACGGATTTGTCTGAGCTAATGCTGAAAAAGCTGAAAACTATCCCGCAACCACATTTTTTGTTGTCATTGTTCATACATAATAAATACAATAACAGTAGGCATCTCTTAGCAGAGCCATTTTATAGTGAACGACTGTGCACAGGAGACACAGTGGCTTGGTGGTTTGTGCATATTTGCGTGGATATTTCCTCTGGGTACTCCGTTTTTCCTCCGACCCTCAAAGACATGCAGCGTAGGTTAATTTGAATATCTAAACTGACCATAAGTGTGAATGGTATTGTGATTGAGTTGTCTGTCTCCATGTGCTCTGCCACAGACTGGTGACCTGTCAAGGGTGTACCTTACCTGTCACCCAATGGCTACTGGGAAAGGCTCCAGCTACACCATATCCTTGACATGAATAATCGGTATAGATAATGGATGGATGGACTTTGTGTGCGTATATATGTGGTAGCTGGGAACATGACAGAGCAGTATGATGATTTGCACATAATTCACCACTTGTAGAATGTAGGATGATGTCCTTCCGCGCTGTTTACTTCCTGTCAGTGCAAGACTTGCGTTACCATCGTCTCCAACTTGATCCCCACACAGGGCTTTCTTGTCGTTAAATTAATGACATTTCCAATACTGCAGTGGGCTCTCGTTTCTGGGGAATGGAGGCTCACTCAGATAGCCATGCACCTATTCGAATGTAGACAAGTGTATATAACTGCACATGTCTGGAAAATTATCCAGCATCAGGACATGATAACATTATCCTGCTTAGACAATAACATTACCTTAGACATTATATTATACCCAGAACTCTGCTCTGAGCAGATGAGCAGGGCTACAGGTCACCATAAATGGGCCACAATCAGCTTTTTCAAGTATTTCCATCCATTTAATAAATAACAGAGAATAACAATGTCATTACACAAGGGAATTTTACAGACTTGATCATTAGAATAAAAGATTGTGTCTGTTTACCTGCACACCAGCTGGCCTGGTCAGGTCTGCCTGCTACGGCATGGTTAAGTTTTTCTCCAGAATTTCATAAGATATGTCTAGCAGGACTGCCCAAACCCCCCATCGCTTTCTGTACACATCTTTTTTCTTGTGGTTCTTCTTCTGTGCCAAGTGTCTTTGTGGCACTGTTGCTGTGAATCATCTTGTCCGCTTGCTTCTGTGGCATATCAATTGCCACTTGCTCCGTCACTGTGTCAAAATAGTCTTTGTACCTAGGGTCCAGGATTGTTGCCAAGTAGAGGAGTGGCTCGGAAAAAGTGCTTCCAAATTGGTCGTTCACAGCTTGTAGTAGTGTGCTCTTTGTGTGCGGACCCCACTATCTGTTTCAGCTGCCCTGCTCAGCAAACGTTTCAGTGCCACAACAAAGGCAATCACATCTGCTGTAGTAGGCACATGGAAGCTTATCTCTCTCCTCACCTGTTCAAGTGGAGTAAGAAGCATGGTCATATTTTCAATGAGGCCCCACTGGTATGCACTGAGGGAGGCAGGAAGCTCATGATATGCTCCATACACAACAAGTGTGTGTTTTTGATCCAGTTAACTTTTCATCATTTGGACTGTACTGTTCCACCTTGTTACTACACCTTGTTGTAGCATCATAGTTTTCATGTCCAACTCTTTCTGTATGTTTCTCAGCTTAAATGTGGCAGGTTGGGAATGCCTAAAATGCCTAAAACTATTTTCCTTTCAAAAGCCACACAATCAGAGATGCTTTGTTGGCTTGAAGACTCCATCATGTGGGGCGTGGCGGTGGCCCACTTAGCGCATGCCACATACCACAGCGGCGCAGGTTAGATTCCAACCTGTCCCCTTTGCTGCATGTCGTCCCCTCCCTCTGCCCTGTCCTTCCTGTCTGTCTGTCTACTCTACCTGTCATATTAAAGCAGAAATAGCACACCCCTTTGCCTTCTGCATATTTTGTGCGTTGTCAGAAAGCACAACATGCACGTTCTCATCCGGTATTTTCCACCGAACAAACTGCTGTCAAACCCACTAGCTATGGCAGTACCTGTCTGTGAACCTCTTCATTTCAAAGTTGTCATCAATGCATTGAGCAGTAAGCCTTAACATGGTCGTCTGACTCACACCGGAGCTCCATTTATCCATCATGAAGCTAACTTGTGTATATGTGTGGCTACAATTTCATGCAAAGCAGGTATGAAAACGTCAGAAAAGTAACGTCGGCCTCGAAGGCTGTGGCGGGGTTCAATGTGCTCTATCAACTGGCGAAATCCTTGGTCCTCTACTATGGATAATGGCTGGTCGTTAAGAGCAATCATCTTCATTACCTTGTTTGTGATTGACTTGGCCTTTACGCTGTTCTTGGAAAATTTCTTTGTTCTGTTTAGGGCTTGCTCTGTTGGGCTACCAGTAGTGGCAGCTGCTGTGTCCGTCTTTGGCTTCTTGCTAGTAGCTTGTTGCTGATATTCTTTGTGAACCTCTAGATAGACTTCTTGAAATAGGTGATCAAATTGGTGGTGTTCAGGGATTGATGCGGCATCCTCCTCGAATTACTTAGCTCTTACAAGTCTTGCATTTTGCAGTTCGAGTGTCATCTTTTGACAATGTAAAAACGAAGAGAAGGCCTCATCTTCAGTTAATAACATACTTTCCTGTGCTGCATCGCTGTCACGTGTCCTGAAAAACTTTGTGTGGCCAAAAGCACACACAGATGTGCACCATCCAACCCAAAAGCAGCTAGATGGAAATATAGTTTGTTTGTTTTACATTGGACAATTTTTGCTCATCAGACTGATACAGATATACTGTATATGAACCAAAGACTAACATCGGCTGATAAGGCAGGATTGTCGATATATCAGCATCCCTAGTGAATACCTAGGGTTGTAACCAGTAGGCTGCTGCATTGGTTGCAGTATTTGTAGTATACAGTATACACACATGTTTGAAGTAGGAGAAATACAGAAGTGTGGGTTTTTGGAGGGTTTTTTGTCTTTTTGTAAATTTTGCTTTTTTTGGTTCCCACCACTGTAAAGTCAGGTTTATTTATCTATCCCACTATAACATACAATACATCAAGAGGCCTTCGAGGATCTAGTGCAAAACTCTCCAGGAAGACAAGTAAAAACTCACCCAAAAATCTTACCATGTAAGGAAAAAGGGAAAAAACCATGGGAAAGGCAACTCATTGAGAGATTCCCTTGGCTCCAATGGCAAGGTGTAAAATAAGAGCTGTGTGAGGGGGGGAAAAAACAAATTACAAAGATGAGATGTAACAATAAAGGAAAATAACATAAATAATAACGTATATGCAACACTTGCTTGGCAGTCACATTACCAAATGTGAGGCAGATATCTATAAGCATTCAGACTCAATGAGATGATTAGAAAACACTGTGTCAGATCTATCCAAACTTATCCAGAATGGATCAAATGTGCTTTATAACTTTTCAACAAATGATCAACTTATCTTTAATTCAATAAATAATTTATGTGAGGATGAATACTGTGGTGTACTGAATGAACTACAAAAACCGGAGACCAGATGTTTCACAAAAACAGGAGGCCCACAGGTGCACAGTGGACAACAGTTTAAAGGCCGTATTTTTTTTACTCCGTGATAAACACCTACCAAACAAAAACGTTGCCTAGTGTTTGACAAGAGCACTTCTCTGCGTTGAGGACATCTCTGGAGACCTCAGGGGCTCTTTCGTTCAGCTAGAATGAAACTGTTGTGTTTGCTGCACAGCAGAGTTGATTTTTAACTTGTTTCACAAGGTACAACTGTAATCTTTCAACCAAACAAAGAACGAAGAGGCCAACCAGACCACACGTGGCTTCTGTCTGTTGTTGCTAGAACACAACACATACACCAAATGTTTTTATCTGTTACTTTTATATTTATCATATTTGGACATATTTAACCATTTCAGATATAATAATGAGCTCATATTTTCCTTGTGTGGTGCAAAAGGGGCACATAGATGTGTTCTGTTGTTGGCTATCTTTGTTTTGCTGAAAGTATAGAATCTAAAGTCTGAGAACAGATAAAAATACAAAGTCCTAAAAAATACAAAAAGTAAAGAACTATGCTTGGAACCTCTGAAAGAGAGGACCTTTGTGGAATGAGTAAGGATTTTCCGTAGTTTGGTCCTCTTCACTCACTATGTTTACATGCACGTGTTTAAAGGGAGATTATGATCTACTCTTAATAAATTCATTCATTTCAAACGTCATGTATCGAGTGGGGCTGTCACTTTTGATTATTTTGAAAATGGATTCATTTGATTCTTTTTATTATTAATCTGATATGCGTAATTTATTCGCATGTCAACTACATGATTTGTAATGGAAATAATCAGCAGATTAATTTTCAAAATTGATTAAATTAACTAATCAATTCAAATTCGATTGTCACAGCCCCAATTCACCAACATCTTAACCTACAGCTCATTCGCAGGAACATTCAACTCAAATGTGTCCCTAATCATCTAAGTCAGAATGCTTCAATGTGAGCAGACAGGAGAAAGCTCACTATTTTTCAGTCGTTTGGCAGCGTCCTCTTGTCTGTTTGAGCAGAGATTGCAGGAACAAATGGGCGAGCTGACATTTAAAGACAAATGCTGAACTACAATTTGTTTGATGGAAAAGGTTATTGTAAAACATGCTAAATGTGTTTTCCAGGCCTGGAAATGTTTTGGTAAAACAATTAACGATTGAAAGAGTTTTGGAAAATTGATGGAAATTGTATGTGTGTGTGTTCAGCAGGAGCACTGGTTTGAAAAAGCTTTGAGGGAGAAGAAGGGCTTCGTCATCAAGAAGATGAAGGAGGACGGAGCCTGTCTGTTCAGAGCCGTTGGTAGGTCATTTATATATGATAAAGCGCACACACACACACACACACACACACACACACACACAGTCATACAGACAACGATTTTTATGTGGTTCTTTTTTTTTGTCAGATTCTCTTTCAGTATGAGGTTTGCTCAAAGTATATTTTACTTCCTCTGATCAGCTCTGAAGCCCTGGGGACTGTCCTGATTTCAAATTTACATATCAAACATGGTCGATATTTATGATCCAGTCTTACCCTAGATCCTGTAATTTAATTTGAATGATTTTGGCCTAAATTGAGTGAGGTTGGATCCTCAAGTTTATGGGTCAAAAATGCATTTTCAACAGGCTCATTTAGACAGTGTCGACGCTAAGGAGATATTTGGTATGTTTAATATCTGGAAGTGTTAGTGACTCCAGAACATGTGGTGTGAATCATGTTGTGACTGGCAGTGGCAGAAACGGCCAATGAGATCAAAGACACGAGGATGCCTCCTGTCACATTGTCAGATCTCAGATGAGAAAACAGGAGTATGTTACTTTGAGACAGGACATATTGTTTGTTGATTCCTCCTGGGCAGAGATAGTTAGTGGGTGTTCCTGTGTTGCCGAGACAATTCTGATTACTGTGAACTATAGTATGATCAAACAACTGAGAAAGTTGTGAAGTATGGACGAAAAAGCTAGCATAGATTATAACTTGTTGTCCACCATGTTTGTTTACTCCAAAGTCACGTTATATCTCTAAGTCTTGATCAATACATCAGCAATGTTCCAAAGGTAAAATTCACACTAATACTGTACAATGTGTTCTGTCCACCAACAGTGTCGTATTTTAAGCACTTAAGTACTGGGCTAAAACATGAATGCACTTACTGCTATGTACTAGGGTTGTCATATACGTATATCAACTACCCCATTAATGATTGAAATAATCTGTAGATTTATTCCATACAACCATTCTCTATACCGCCTGTCCATTTATTTTCAAGATAACTGGTAGTCCTAGTCCTAGTACATGGTTTTTGGGGACGACATTTCAAAATATTGCACTGTTTAGATTAGTGCACAAAACACACTTAAGAGTACTAGTGTGCACAGTAATTAATAGAGATGTGTATGGAGAAGAGGACTAAATTATATACTGTTGGCTGCCTCATATATTGTATGAATCGGACATTTTCAAGAATTAATCGAACTCAATTTCAAACCTGTTTCCCTAAGAAATGAAATGTAAAAATGTGAATCACGCCAAAGTTGGTCACATCCTTAACTTGAACTTAAACATCTCCTTTAGGCTGCATTTCCAGGCATCAAAATAACAGCACTGAAAACAGGACTAAAAGTAAAATGGAAATCTGAGCCTGCTGTGACATTTCACTGACAACAGAGGGCGCCATTATACAGAAAGAGAGGGAGCAAATGTTTGTGTGTGGGAAGGTATGTGTAAATGTGGGTCAGAATGAAAGAACAGGGTTTCTATCTGTACCTTTAAGGCAGAACACACGCACACACACACAGAGCTCCATTCACTAGAGTGCAGGTAGAATTTCGGATAACAGCTATTATGTTGCACTAGTTATGTCATCACACTGACCTCAGCTGTGTGTGTGTGTGTGTGTGTGTGTGTGTGTGTGTGTGTGTGTGTGTGTGAGAGTGGGCGGGCATGTTATTGTATAACAAACTACCTGTCGTCTTCATTCTGTTTCTGTTAAGGTAAACAACCCTACCCCCAGATTGTTGAGTGTTTGGTTGTTTTTGGACCTGTACGTTCTTTGTCAGATCCAAACAGCCACCTTTAGCTGTCTCGTTTGGTTTGGTTCAGTTCCAGACTGGGAAAAAAAAATGCATACACCAAAGTATATCAACAGTTCTGTGAGACAAGTCTGGGGCAGGGCAACAAAATCAAAATAGGAAGAAGTTTACCATGCTGGGAAAACAAGATGGATCAAGAAATCACTTAAGAGAGTGTAAACATCCGACAAGGCATTTCTCATTTCTCTGGAGATTGCAGTTTGCGTCACCGACACAGTGGTTGGAGAGCAAACTGTGACAAGGGGTCTGCACAATACAATTTGTAACTCCCTCAGGCACACCCTTTTCACACAGCAATTGTGCCCCAGCCACTTGTGGAGAGGTGTTCATAGTAGGAGGAGCTATATTTCTTTTTCATACTCTTCGATTTCTTTCCTGCAAGCCAATTGAAAATAACCAGTTTATGTGTTTGTATCTGAACTTGTAATCACGCGTACACCAAAACTTACAGAAGAATCATTGAAAAACTGAAGAATTAATATAAACAACCCCAAGTAAGACAGGCTGAAGGATACTGCTGCCGCAAGTCGCCATAACGGCACTGTCCTTAGTCTCTGCTGCCACAACAGAGGACAAGCGGCCTGAATGGTTGTCTATTGCCGGAAAATAGTATTTAAAGAGTATATAATGTACCAAAATGTTTTACACGCACACTCACGGAGATGAAGGCAAATCCTCCGCAGCAGAGGTAATGAACCGGTGTGCTGGCCAGGTCACCGAAGTGTTATGGCTACACGATGATGATCAAAATGTAAGTGCTCAATTAAGTTATTATTGGGAGTTTTTCAAGGTTGACCAGTCAGAATCTCAAGATGAAACGTACACAGAAATGCAAGTTCTGTCTCTTATTGTAACTCAGAGGGAACTGTTTGGCCTCAGTGGAGGTTTTGCACTAAGTTCTTTCTTCATTATTTGATATTTCAGAAGAATGAGATTCCTCCTGCTGGTCAAGGAGGTTTTGGTGAGAACCAAAGCGACCGCTGACAGTAAATGAATGATCTTCCCCCGAAGGTTTTCTCTGAATCAGAGTCACAATGGTGTATTTAAGGCTGCAGTTATTTTAAACTGGACGCGCTGAACTTTCCCACTTCTGTTTTTACTGCCCAGTTTCTTTGCTCTGTATCTCATTTCAATGAAATCTCCCACCTGCTGACACACATACACACAATCACACACACTCACAGACACACACACACACACACTTTCACAGCTGGTTTTTGGTAGGCGTTTGAGTTCTGTAATTTAGCATGATAGTTTCTGTTTCAGGCAGGTGTGTGTGTGTCTGCGTGCGTGCGTGTATGTGTCTGTGTGCGTGCGTGCAGGGTGACAGTGCTTGTCCTCTCCTGGAGCAGCAACAAACATGGTGAGAATTTAGATGGTTGAAATTTTTATTACCCAACACACACACAATGTGAGGCCTGTTTGACCCTGCACTTTAAACTTCTAGGTTTCTGTCCATCCTTTCTGATCTTTCCGACCACATTCGTTTTGCTCCAGCGCCACACTCTGGTCAAACTCCACATTTGGTCCCCTGCCTGTGGTTCAGCTCGAAGGGATGTATTTGCTACACTCATTGTTGACTGTTGTAATTCTTCAGTTTAAGTGATGGTGTAAATGAGCAATTTCAATGAAGCGCAGTTAATTAACATCAGCTGCTGCATGTGTGTGAATAAAGACTCACTACACAATTCATGTGTTGAAGGCAGTGAGGGCCACTATTGTCTCTTCACAGCCTGGCACTTGGACTCAGGAAATATTAGTAATAGTGGTATATACATATGTATACATAAATTACGGACTACTGTATATGTATACGTGTGTGTGTCAGACAATATATATCGAATTTTCGTACTCCCAAATATTGATATTGCATCGGGTCCAAAAATCCAATATCTGTCCTCCCCTACTAATATGTGCTTTATGATGCTCCAATGATCAGTGACATAGTTTGCTCTGTCCATCATTTTCATACTGATATAATGAAGGTTCAAGCCCTCTTACTGCTGCAAGCAGGGCTTTAGACCTGCGTTAATAGCGTTGCTCTTGTTGTGTAAATTGTAGCCACATGAGTGTGTAAATGAGCTTTTGGCAGGGTGTGTATGTGTGTGTGTGATTTGGTCATAAACAAGCTCTGGGAGTGTCACACATACACTGTGAATTTTATTATTATTGCTGTCGACTTGTTAAGTGTTATCCTATTCCGGCTGAACAACATGACTGAAATAATACGTCAGCTGATCTGAGATAAAGATAGTAACACACTGGATACCAACACCTATCATGTCAAACGCACAAATAGAAAATAAATGTTCCCAAATAATTCCCCTCAAATTTTGGGGAATTCTCAGTTCAGCTCCACCGCTGTTTGGTTGGTGTTCGTGGGAGTTTGTGTTCCATGAGATGATGGCATTTATGCCATCAGTCATGTCACAGCTACGAAAGTCCTTCAAATGTCATGGAAATAGAAAATTTGTTGTCTAGACATACAAATATTGTGGATAAAAGACAGATTAAACCAAAAGTTTTGGAAAAGTATTGAAAATCTTTTTTCACATGCACGCCAAGTTCAGACGGAGGCATCAAAGGAGGAGTCGTTAAACTCCTGTCCTCCAGTGTGTCTGCTTTTCACTTTCATCATGCAAAATGATGACATTCCTAAACAAATCAACATAATAATCTTTTTAGCGTGCATCCTTAATCTTTGATCGTGTTGAGGTGTTAGTGGTTTTGGGAAAGATTTAGGATTAACACACACCTAAAGGAAAAAAAAGGATTTAAACATGAGGGGAATCTGATCACAGTACACTAACTGTTGGACAATGGTGTCATTCTTTCATACCTTTAAGTTTTCTCGTGAATGAAGTGGTTTAGTTTTTTTAACTGTGGACTCGAGACTTATTCGTCCACAAGTATCCCTTTTTTCCTGCTGTTTTCGTAAATCCAAACTGTTGGAGTAGTCTTTGTCATATACGTCATTAAGGGCGCCCGACATTGTCATTTGACATAGGACCGAATGCATCAGTATCTCAGGAATGTCAGGCCAGACACAATTTCTGAAATAAATAACTAAATAAATTTAAAAAAATGTTTGTGAAATCTAAAAATCATTTCCGTAAGCAGACTAAATTACTAAAAACATGGAAAATTGGTGTTAAAACAATAAAACCTAAGTATTGTCACAAGTTCTAGTTCTAGTCCTATGGTTATGGAGTTGAGAGCAGGATTTGTTTATGCATTAAAGGAAGGATACTCAGATATTTCTGATTTTTTTCACTCATTCATTTTTCACTTATCCGTGACAGCATTCTAGGTGTTCCACTCCCTCTGCCATATTCCCCAGTTCTTCCTGGGTGATCCCATGACATCCCAAGAGTTAGCTTTAAGCTCACAACAGTGAAGGTCTCAAGAGCACAATATGGTTATCTCTATAAAAACAAAACTGGCAAGAAAGAGGAGAGACTGTTCCCAAAATGTTGTGATGCAGTGACTGTTTACGCTGTGGAAAATACTCTTTAACCCACGAATATATCTATGCTCTGACTCCAGTTGAGCCTCTTACTCGGTTTGGGGGAAGATGTGGTTGTGTGTACGTTCATCTTCCGTGGTCGGGTCTGGTGTGGGCTTCGGCTTTGGCAGATGAACTCAGTTTCAATCAATTATAAAAATTCATGGACTACAGACAACCATCATTTAGTTAAATTTTCAGTATTAATGCTAATTGACTGACAAATAAACACAGGTGAAAACGTGATTGTAATATATAAATTAGATATGGCTGCTTATATGCATGCTGCATTTGGATTTTTTTTGTCACAGCACTCCTGTCAGTCAGTTCTCCAGCCTTCTCCTGTCTGCCAAAACACACCTGTTTGTCTGATGGTATTTTCAGTACACAGCCATCGTAACATCAACAAAAGCAAGGTTTTTATAGTGACAACTGAATAACAGTACAGTGCAGTAGGTGAGGCTTAATTTCCATAAATATTTTGTCTGCACTGAAGTCAGTTCAGTTGAACCCTTTATGGTCGTGCACTGCCAATGATCAAAACAATCTCAGTTTGTTGATGATACTCTGGTCTGTGTAGAGATGGAAGGATATCATGTGTTGTTTAAAGTTCAGCTTGTAGATTTACACATACCAGAGATTGACATTTCTATCAGAACCTGACCTGTGTTGTAGAGTGGTTTCTAGTGTTCTTTGGGATGGTCTTTGTTTTTGTTTTTCATGCACATCTGCTGGTTTAGATTATTGCTTGTTTGGTCACAGTCATATAACAGGTTTTCCTCAGCAGTAATCCTATATACTGTATGTTCAGAACGAAAGAAAGAAGGGTACTTTATTGATCCCCTTGGGGAAATGAATTCTCTGCATTCTTACCCATCCTCAATGAGGAGCAGTGGGCAGCCAACACATGCACATGCAAACACACACACAACCAATACTTATAATGGCAGCAATGGTAAAGGTAAAGTAATTAACCGGAAGCTCATATTAATTTTCTTGAGGAAAGACACATTTAAAATAACGACAGCAAAAATGCTTTGCCCTTCATGGGCATCTCAGGTCTATCAGTGTGTCTGTCTTTTTTCCAAATCTTTTCAACACCCTGATTCCAATATAATTATAGGTGTATAGTATAATTGTGTTTTAGATCCTGTCATGGATAGGCAGCGCCCTCAAGTAAGTTAATTTACGAATAATGGAACACAAAATAATCTTAATGTAATCCTGTAATTTAGTGGATATTTGGAGGCTTGTCTATCCTACTAAAAAAGATTTCTCCTATTTTTCCTCAGTGCATAAATTTTATTTGAGGATTGATTATTTAGTCTCTTTAACTATTAAATTAAATTAAATTAAATTAAATTACAAAAGAGGTGAATACAGCTGGGGCTTAAAAAGTGCCTTGTTAAAAGATAAGGAATTTTGCCCCTATCTCTCAGGTAAAATAGATCTAAACCTAAGCATTAACGATGAAGGCGATGTTGACGATTCCTCTCTTTGGGAGGCCATGAAGGCGGTCCTCAGAGGGCATATAATATCATATGAGGCAGCAGAAGAAGAAGCTGGATGTTTCTTACATAACAATGCATGAAGAAGAAATACTCATGACTACAGTTCTATCATGTTCAAAAATGCACATCCATCCATCTTATATGGGCTGAGATCTCACTGATTTCAAAACAACGCTGTGACCCTAAGGTGGTTGCATCATATCGCCTCATTTCGTTGTTGCCCATGGAGACCAAAATTCTCTGAAAATTCTGGCCAACAGATTAAATGAATTTATTTATGCTCATTATAAATCCTGCCCAAACAGTTTTTATGCCAGGCAGACATATGTACTTCAATCTACGCCACCATTTGAATGTATTAGACTCAAAGCATACGGAAGAGTCTGCTATTATTTCATTAAATGCACAATGCACATTTGATCAAATGAAGTGGGCTTACATGACGTATGCCGACAGAAATGTGGATTTGGACCTTCCTTCATTAAATGGATCGAGATTATTTATTTCCAAGCAGCTGCCTCAGTTATCACTAATCAAAATACTTCCTGCCCTTTTCCAATTAGTCGTGGGACCCATCAAGGCTCCCCTCTTTCCCCGTTTCTGCTTTCAGTCATCATTGACCCTTTGGCTGCAAGCATTAGACAGAACCCTCAAATATCTCCCATAGATATGTATGGGCATAAACATTACCTTTCATTATATGCAGATGACATTCTTTCATACATCTCCAAACCGCAAACATCTTTGGTGGTCTTTCAGGATTTTCTGTCAACTGGGACAAAAGTGAATTAATGCCTGTTTCCACAGGGATTAACACAACCTATTTGCAATAACTTCTCATATCTTGGCATGACTAACAAACAATTCAGATGATCTTTTATAATTTAATTGGCAAAATAAAATGGTTGGAAAGATTAATGCAATTAAGATGATTGTACTGCCACGTTTTCTGCATCTCTTCCTTTCAATTCCATGGTTCATCCCTCAATTATATTTTAAGCAATTAGATTCAAATGTTATATCTTTTATTTGGAACTATATCAGTCAGAATTTATAAAAACACTTATCAAAAGCAAAGGATGTAGGTGGTTTACCTTACCAAATTTTAGAATGTATTGTTGGGCTGCTCACTTTACCATTCTTGCATGGTGGAAAAATGTCCCCCCCTTTCTTTGCTCAATATGGTTATGACTAGAAAGGTTGTTTTGCAAAAGACTCCTTTGCCCGCTCTTCTCAAAATCCCCACTACAGTAAATAGGTCCTATTTTAGTAATAACTCTGTAGCTAGCAGTATAAAAAATTGGAAGCAGGTAGAATTACACTTTGAGGCTCCAAAAATCTATATAGAAACTCCAGTTTATGAAAATCATTCCTTTATACTGGCTTGAATGATACTGTATTTTCCATGTGGAAACAGAAGGGTATCTATAATATAGGCAACCTTAATTTTGATAGGAACTTTGCTTCGTTTGCACAATTAAGAGAGGTTTACAATGTCCCTGCATCTCGTTTTTTCAGGTATTTTACAAATTTGAGATTATGTCAGAAAGCATATGCCTAACTACCTGACTTAAGCAGTCATGGGCAGAACAACTGAACTTAGAACTTAAAGATGAGGTCTGGGTTGAATTTCTTACTGCTCTGTAATTGTCAGACATAATCTTATACAGTTTAAAATAGTACACAGACTCTATTATTCCAGGGAAAAGCTAACCTGCTTTTTTTGCTGATGTTTCACCAAATTGTAATCAATGTAATGCAACAATCAGTTATTAAAAAAAAACATTTTCTGAAACACAAAAACAAATAATAATAAAAATATATGAGTCACATGTGTCAGCAGATTTGTTGTCTTTGTGTAGGAAGACAGCTGCTTTTTACAAGGACAACAAGCAGCCGTGTCTTTGTTCATTACTGTGTAGAAGCCAAAATACAGTATTTCAACACACGCAGATGCCTTGGTGTTGTCCTTGTCCAATCAGGATGGCAACCAGCTTTAAGGGGCCATACTGCCAACTGCAGAAGCCAAGACATAATCCTGTCAATAGATCGATTCTTCCCCAGCTCATGTCTATTATTTAGTTATCGCTCGATTTGGTCAAAGAGCAACGGTGCATGTAAACCCACTGAATATTCTTGTAGAGTCACTCTGATTTGCATTTCTGCGACTACAGTCTATCCGAATCATGACTCACAGTAGTCACACAGCTGCATGTCCCTCATATGATCCACCTCTTAATCATATGCCCTAGCTGACTAAAGATCAATCTCTGCTGAAGACCTCTAACACACTTTGTTTTATTTTTTGTTTGAGAATGCTGGAAGAAGTTAAACAGAATTAGTGCTGTACAATAAACCAAATTCAAACAAATTCCTGAACATCGTCATCAGACTAGATTTCCTTTAGATTTCCTGTTTTCAGTACCTTCAGTACCAACTTTGAATCAGACATTTGTAAAAATGAGTTGGTACCTGCAGCTGACGGATCAAAGTTTACTTCAATCAGACTGTGACCAATGGTTTGTGTCGATTGGTGCACACCTGGTCCACGTCAGCAGTTACTTGCGTAAGTGTCCGTGTGAGGAGTTTCAAATTATGGCAGTGGTGATGTGCCTACGCCATACTGGGGTAATTACAGAAATCCTGCTGTTGGCCCACAGTAGTTCATGAGGAAGTCAGTTGTACAATTGTGAAGTCTGTTTTACATTAGCCAATCATACTGAGATAAAATTAGTTTTACATTAGACAGTGGGGCTGCAGTAAAGTTTGTTTTACATTAGACAATGGGACTGTGGTAAAGTTTGTTTTACATTAGAAAATGGGACTGCGGTAAAGTTTGTTTTACATTAGACAATGGGACTGCGGTAAAGTTTGTTTTACATTAGACCTTAAAGTCATAGACACCATTTTACATATTAATTATGTTTTGTATCCACATATTAATGTATCTCACATCACCTTCATATCAAAAGCTTACCGTTATTATATGGTCCATATGTGAGTAATAA
Organism: Brotula barbata; assembly: GCA_900303265.1. Lineage (NCBI taxonomy): Eukaryota > Metazoa > Chordata > Actinopteri > Ophidiiformes > Ophidiidae > Brotula > Brotula barbata. Next base: position 14,253 of record OMNV01010825.1, on the reverse strand, counting down.
GTGCATTCACTTTTTCCTACGGGTAGTGAGAAAACAGGCACTTCATTAGTTCAAAATAGAGGTGTGGACTTCCATGACGCGGCGCTCTACATTGCACCTTGCCTCTATCTATCTTACCACTACCCAAAATGAGGCATGCTCAATTTCACGTTTGTGAAAAAATTTAAAAAACTCTACCGTTCCTCATGGAAATAGTTTGTTTTCTGCTTTTTCTTCGTTCATCATAAATCTGGCTTTTTTATGAGATAAACTGGCTGGCTAAGACCACCGTACTCCTTGCTTTGGGTCTGTGGCTAGCCTGTAACAGTGCGACTGACGTGATGACGCGTTGACAAATGTGACAGTAGCGTAACTGGCCTGATCGTCAGCTAATATTTTACATTAGACAGTGGGCCTGTGGTATAAAGTTTGTGTTACATAAGTAAAAGTGTGTACACGCAATCATTTACATATTTACATATTTATGTGTGTTTTTAACAGTAGTTTTTTAGCACAAAATTTATATGTATAAATGTATATACTGGTAATACTTAGTTGCCGTAGAAGGTTTTTACTGTCATTTACTGTGTTTTACTGTGCAGCATACCACAGTTCAAATTGTAATGGCATTATGTCGCAATAATCACAAATTGATTGTTTTCATGTTGTTGACATGTCCTGACCTGCGGTTAAGCTCTTCTCGTCAGTTGGTTGGGGGATCTGCTCCACCAACAAACTTTTTTAGAAGTTATCTAACCTCAGGCATTGATCAGCTACTGATGACACAACACAAAGACCACTGTGTGTGTGTGTGTGTGTGTCTCTATGTGCTGACCTTTTAGTTACCGAGCACTCTGACCTGCTTTACTTTACCAAGGCGTTAAGATTGTGTCCAGACAGTTGGTGTGTGTGTGTGTGTGTGTGTAAATTGAGGAATCTCCGGGGTTTCTCCACCAGTCTGGCTTCTGTTTCCTGATCAGTGTGTGAGCTCAGCAGCACACTGATCTTATTACAGAGTGTAAGTTCTGATTTTAGGCCAGACTTTCCCTCCAGTGTGACACTGTGTGTGGTAACGTGTTAGCACTGAGCTCAGGAATGTACAGAAGACATGATAACAAGAAATTACACACTGCACCAAGATGGGCTAAAATACACAATGATTTAGATAACAAATACAAAACACCCCTGTTGTAAATAAAACCCAGTATAAGGAAACAAAACTTGGTAGAGGTCTGAAACATCATACAAACTTCAAATATCACTTGAGCTTATCACAGGAAGAGAACAAATGATGAAAGACAACAAAGAGTTGAAATATCATTAGTCTAGCTACATAATATAAATCATTGGACTGCCAGTTTACTCACAATTTTATTTTAGAAGATTTATGTCATTATCACCACAAGAGTACCAAAGATGAAGGGTACATTAAAGGTACTTTAAAAGTAAAATTATTTTGAAAAACACATTAATACAGAACGTAGATGTGTTTGATACGAATTACATCTGGATTTGTTTTTCAGGATGAAAAACTAAATAGTTATTTGTATATTAAATGTGTGGATAAGGAAGCACAGAGTTATGTGAGTTCACCCTGTCAGTCAGCAACAGACTGTGTCCGATGATCTTGTTTGCTCAGAAAGAGAGACGGGTTGAGCCCACTTGTCTGTTAGCACACTGACCTTTAGCATCTGTTTGCGAACTTCATTCTCACTTGTTTTCTTATCTGTAGTGACCCAACATGAAAGCAAAAAGAGGGTAGAGAGTGTGAACAAACCATGAAAATGGTCATGTATCTCAGATAACACTGGAGCCTACTGTGGCTTCAGGTATGCCAAGTGAAGCTTTAGTTTTTGTTAATGCCTCCCAGCCTCATAGACTCTTGAAATAACCAACAGAATTGCAAAGGATGTAAATTTCTATGTCCCCCGGCTTAATTTTCTGTTTAGCCGTTTTTTGAGGCGATCTAAAAGAGCAGTAGTGAAGTGGCCATCAGATGTGCCCATATACAAACTGTTAATCCCGTTAAAATACAAGGGAGAAGAAGATTCAACAATATGACCGAAGGTAAGGACAAGGCCAATGATGACCTGAGTAACAAAACATGTAAATCATTGTCTGCTTCATCTGGGACATTTCACACTAAAGCACAGCTCGTTTCATGTTTGATGATATAATGCAACTGACAGGAAACACAAAAGTTTTTCAATATTTGAAAAACACTTGTTGCATGCTCCATCCTCCATCTTCGATATAAAAGTCACTCAGCTGCCTGGCATTGTACGATTGCCTCTCCTGGTACAGATAGACCTGATTATCACTTAGAAAATCTGTCAAAATTAGTTGTCCGCATATATCAATGTCTAAGAACTGAGACAGCCATTGTGTCAGGAGCGCCAATATGATAACTTAAGTTGCTGTCTATGTAAGCAGCTCACTCAGTATTGAGACACACACAAAATGTGCTGTAATCCAAGACTCATATTCTTCTTTCAAACACTGTTGTCACTTTGGCTTAGAGCTTATGAATGCTGAATTAATGCTGTATCATGCCTATACCATATAAGCTTTGCTTCTCTCAGCTGCAAGACCTGAAGTTGTTTACACAAACTCACACATTCAGAGGGACTATTTTCATTCAGTCTAACTAAATTCAGAGGTCATATAAACAAAACATGTTGTTTAGGATGTGCATTCTGTGTGTCGTGACAGATGCGCGTTCATATTATGTCCTTTCCCAGTTCTCTTCCTGCTCTTAATTAACTTTATTCTAGCACACTAGGATATATACTTTGCATACATAATTTATCGCAATAATGATAATAATTACATTCATCCAACTTAAGTGATAACTCCAAACACCGCAACCAAACGTGTCTGCTGTGCAACACTGGGGCAACTGATTTTACAGCCTTGTTGTGATCCTGGACTAGACACAGAGTGTTAGTCTTCGTCATCTCCACTTGTGCATGAAGAGGTTGTCAAAGAGAATGTGTAAACAGGAAGTGAGTAACTGCAGTAGAACTAGATCAAGCAGGTTCATCGTACAGCAAATTATATTTCATTACAGGATAATCGCCGCTGGAATGTGGTCACAGGTTGATTATATAACTGTGTTTGTTTGTGTGTAGCCCATTGAGGGGGATTGAGTTTCTTGGCAGAACGGCTGAAGAAGAGCAGGTATGAATGGGAAATATTGTTCAGGCTTCATCACTGTAACCCAGAAATGAAGCCTTGCTGAAACCTAATCACAAACAGGAAGTTTCAGGTTTCACACCTGAGTTTCATTCTGTCACACCTGCAAAGAGGCATGATGAAGGAATCTGTTTCGCTTTTTATTTTATGATTATTATTATTATATGATATATGCCTGCTAACTACTCTGTCATTTTCAATCCTGCTCATCAATCAGTTTGTCAATTTGTTTCCTCCTATCTGTCAGCTGTGGGTTTATGTCAATAGCAGCATGTGTCAGACACACAGGAGGGAATCTCCCCATGGATTACCCATGCACTTGCACACGCATACAGTCAGAGCGAGAGAGAGACAGAGAGAGGAGCCTAGGAGATGAGAGGCCAGGAAACAAGGAGACTTAAGGAGCACAGAGGAAACGATTTGAGGAAAGAAAACAATGAGTGTACGAATGTGGTTGGCTGCTGAGAAACACTTGACAAAGATAGACTTCTTTAGAAACATCAAAATGCACAGCCCCCCCTAGGCCCTCCCCCCGCCACACACACACACACAAGCACACATACACAGGAAACATAATGCCACGCGGCCCCTGCAGTTCTGCAAGGCCCCTGTCAGCATGTATGTCTGGCAGTTCAGGGGAGGAAACTATGTCCAGTCTGCCCGTTACAGTTTAAGCTTTATCTGAGGCTCATGTACAGACACACACACACACAAATCAGACCATACAGCAATGCATGTTAGTCTCTGCAAAATTTGCCAAACGACCAGAGGTGATTTGACATGACCTGAGATGTCACAGGTTGTAATCGTATGTGCATGTATGTACTGATATGTTTTGGAAGAGCAGATGAGTCTTCCTCCCTGAAAGAAAAATAAACCTGACCAATTGGAAAGTGAACATGTGGAAGTCAGTTAGTTGATATCGTATTTCTACAGAAGTTTATCAGCTGGTGACGCCACCCCCTGAAACCACTACACTTTTTTCTCCTCTGTCACATGACTGTGCTCAGCCTCAGTACCGCCAAAAACACACCCTGCTGCGCACTGGTGGCTCTCATGAAACCATGACAGCCTGGCGAAAGGATTCTGTGTGTGTGTGTGTATGTGTGTGTATGTGTGTGTGTGTGTGTGTGTGTGTGTGTGTGTGTGAGTGACACTGGGTCACTTCATCTTGACCAGCTCTACATGACCAGGAACTGTTGACCTCCAGTATTAAACACCCCTGGGCTGAAAGGTCACGGTGAATGCAAACACAAAAAACGTGTTTTCAGTCTCACTGCTCTACTCTACTGAGCTGGGTTTTGGGTTGTTTGATGGAGCAAATTGCAAAATGCGTAATGGAAATAGCTGATAAACAGATAAATTGACCAGGCTCATTAATTATGTTGATATGAAGCATTTTGTATAAAATTGGTATCTGATGATAACCTTGGCTGCAACATTATTTTTTAAATTTTATTTTGGGGGCTGTGGGACACCAGTAAACCTAGCTGAATTATGGCTGGCAGCTGCTCCACTGAAACTGAAATCATGGCCTCCAAATCTGAAGGCGGATGTCCGCTGTAGGGCTGGGTTCTAAAAGATCGATTCAAATTGATTTTCCTTTAAATGGTCTGATATCAATTCATCCTTCAGTTGATATTTTAATGTATGCTTTTTTCCTTTTCTTTCTCTTTTCTTTCCGTGCATGTGTGGTGCAGTGGGAAGCAGCCTACAGTTTTAACCCTGATAGTCTTGTGCGAGCAGCCATTGGTGTCAGACCTTGTGGATAGATGAGCCTTGTTTAACAACGTGGTGATAGCAGCTCCACTGAAGGCACTGCCAGCAAGCCTAAATGCAGAGAAACAGATGTATAGCATTGTTTGAAATGATAGTTTCTGAAGCCTCATGAAGATACTGGAGCCAAGCTTCATTTTGCAAAGTGAAAGGTGACAGAGAGAGAAGTGACAATCGCAAACAAGTCATGGTAAATAAAAAGTACATAATTAATCTAACTGCTTTGGGGTCCATTTTTAATGTAAACAGTAATATGTTCAATAATGCCCCAGGTTAGGCGATTCATGGTACATTTTACAGCATTAGTTCTCTGAGAAACTCTTTCAAATTAACATTGTAACCAAAATATATATCCATCAAAACTGGTTTGCATTTGATGCTGCTGCCCTTTTTTTCCATTTTTTTCTCATTAGCTTTTCCTCATAATTGTTTTGAAAGAAAAACATTAATTAATGGGCAGATACTCAGCAATTATCCGTTATTCTAATTTATTCTAACATTTTTTTTTAATCTGGAAACCTGAATCTGCCTCATCGGCCTTGCTGATCTTTACAAAATTGGTAATTTATTTGGCATTAAAGAACTCATATTGCTATCACTAGATAAACTTGTATTAATTCTACATACATTGCTCTATTTTTGGCTATCTATTCAAATACCAATGTAACAAACAAGTGCTCAAATACTGGAACAGTTCTCAAACTAATTGTGACTCATATTTTTTTTTTTTTTTACAGAAATTCATTATGACTGTGTATTTGACAAGACACCAGAGTTGTTATTTGGAGTTTTACTCAATGACTCACATAGACATGCATACACTGGGTAATCTATAGGGAGATTCCCTCTGTGTGTTTGACACACGTACACACACACACACACAACCATCCTGCTGCCCATCCATGACTGTGTGAGTTATTTGTGCAGATTTCAATGGGTTTCGTTATTAGTTTGGGTAAGTGTGAGACATATCTTTGCAAATGTGACACCTGAAAATACAATCATTTCTCAGTGAAGTTCAGTGGAAATTCAGTGTGAGAATGTAAGCTGTCTCAAGACACAGGTACACACACACACACAGACCCGGAGACTAAAAACACAAATTATCGTATTTTTTGGAACATAAATTGTTACAACGCAAAAAAAGAGAGCTCAATAGCGCCGATTGTCTTTACTGTCTGTCTGTCCGTGCTTCTGTGTGTTCCCAGCAGTCAGGAACCAATCTCACTGCAATCCAGGATACATAGGTTAGGTTGTGAATCTTTATTACCAAATTTCCCATTATCACCACTACACATACCTTCAGATTATGCTCAACCAACATCACATTCAGATATCTGTTACTCTTTAACATGTGGATATAGATAAAGATTTAAAGTGTGTGTGAATGTGTCTGTGCATAGTTCATCTGTTCCTCTGCACACAATCACTATGAACTTCACTTCCTCCCTCAGCAACACAGCATCAGATTTTCAGCAGTAGAAAGGTTCATCGTCATAGAGACATATTTTTTTTCGTTGACCCTAGTTGATGAAGATCATCATGGTGGTGGTACCAGAGGTGGAGTTAGTTGTGGAGGGCGTGAACGTGAAGAGAAAGAAACCTGCAGCTATAGTCACACTCGGAGTAACCACTGCTGAGAAACAGGAAGTTATCGGGGAGATTCTGAGAATCATAGTGGCGACAGACCATGTGACTTGCTGGAAATCAGACCAGAGTGATACCTATTTGCATACCATGACCTCCCTCTGAGAGGTGTGTGTGTGTGCGTGTTTTTCGGTGCGTACATGTGTGTGCATGTGTGTGCATGCGTGTCAGTCAAAAGCCTAGTTTTGATCTAATTTCTTTGCTAGAAGTTTCCCAGTAGAATCCAATGGAAATATTTAAATCAATAAACGGCACTGAGTGTATGTATATACAGTATATATATATATATAAATAAAAACATGTACGGTATATATAAACACACACATATATACTGTATAAATACATTTATAATCATTGTGTAACATGATGAAGAAGCAGAACAGAAGTGAAGTGTTCTGCTTTGTACTGTGACTTTGGATGAAGGTTTCCGTGATCTTCAGTGCAAGTGTCAGTGTAGTGTTGTACACACAAACACACACACACACACACACACTTCAATGAGGTGTGTGTGCATTGACAGAACTTTCCCACTGCATGGTTGTGTGCTTTTTATTTACAAACCATGTTTTGAATATGTTGTGGGCGTCATAGTTGTTCGTTCCTGGACGCATCACTGCCGGGGTCCCACCATGACGTCAACAAATGGAATTCCAATCTGTCACTATAGGTATAGCACAGAATACCAAACTCTAACAGCTCTCTCTCTCTCTCTCTCTTTTTCTTTCTCCCTCCCTGTGTGTCTGTCTCAGCTGATCAGGTGTATGGGGATCAGGATATGCATGAAGTGGTCAGAAAACACTGTATGGACTACCTGGTGAGTCACCTGAAAGTCATCAGATATTGAGAGCTTTCAGTAATCTTTGGTTTGAAAATGTCTGGATTAAGATTGTGTTATTTTTCCTCATCCAGATGAAGAACGCTGATTATTTCTCCAACTACGTGACGGAGGATTTTACCACATACATCAACAGGAAGAGGAAAAACAATTGCCATGGCAACCACATCGAGATGCAGGCAATGGCTGAGATGTACAACAGACCGGTGGAGGTTTACCAGTATGGCACAGGTCAGTATTTTGATGTACAGTTACATCTGCTGAGCACAAACCTCTAATCACCTCACTCTTACCCTACTCCTCCTGTTTCCTCCTGCTGCAGAGCCAATCAACACGTTCCACGGCATCCACCAGAACAATGATGAGCCGATCAGAGTCAGCTACCACCGTAACATCCACTACAACTCTGTGGTGAACCCAAACAAGGCCACGATTGGGGTGGGGCTGGGATTGCCGGCCTTCAAACCAGGGGTACACACACGCATGTCATTCACATAGAGCTTTGTTTATGTAAATATGCCTGTGGCTTAGGGTATAGCGGTATGCCTGAATGTAAGATGGCCCCATAAATCATCATCACAATTTGATTCCAGAATTAGAACCTGGCAACATTATCTAAGTTGATGCAGGAACGCTTCTGTGTGAACATAAATGTGGTAGGGCTGTGTCAGTGCTAGACAATTTGATCAGGTAGAGGGCTCTCATACATATGTATATACACAAGTAGGCAGCTAGAAAACCCATAGAGCAGGGTGAGGACTTCTGCAGGTAGAATGCATACATGGGCAAAAAAATGCACAAAAGTATTACATGCCCCTTATGGAAAACAGCTTCCTTTTTTTAAACAATGTACTGAACTGCAAATGTCAATCTAACTTAACATTGCAGCCCCTACTTCCATTACATTTAAATGTGCATAAATGTAAAAATAAACCAAATACAGGTGTCTCGTGTCATTCCAGGCTTTTCCATGAATAATTTAATGGGAATATTTTTGTGGTGTACCTCGAGCATCTGCGTAGAAAATATGCTGTAGAGTATAAGAATTTATATACGTGCATATACGTTGCTGTAGCAGGGATGACTTCATCTCATGTTTTGTGCATCTTTTTCTGTTTTTACAGCACAGTGATAAACTGAATACACTTATCCATAATGTAGGACCAAAAGTGTAGTGCTTTCAAAGGTGCTCCTAAGAGACATAAGAAAGTGATGACCCCACAAGAAAATGTTGATTTGTTGGAAATGCTACGGAGACTTAATTTTGCTGGTGCTGTTGCTCGCCATTACAGTATAAACGAGGCGACTGTAAGAAGAAAGAAAAGGATGTCCGCATTGCCGTTTGTGTGCCTGCACCATCATAGTATATACTGTCATGGAATAGTTTCCACATCCATAATGATTGATTACATTCCCACCCACTATCTGTTGCAGTACGCTGACCAGTCTCTGATGAAGTCGGCCATCAAAACGTCAGAGGAGTCGTGGATCGAGCAGCAAATGTTGGAGGACAAGAAGAGAGCGACAGACTGGGAGGCGACCAACGAGGCCATTGAGGAGCAGGTGGCACGTGAATCTTACCTGCAGTGGCTGCAGGACCAAGAGAAACAGGCCCGACAGGTACGTTGGAGACAGGCAGTCTGAGTTTCAGTTTCACCTCAGCTGCTTTAAATGTCTTTGACTTTTGTCTTTGTCTGTGCAATAAATGTAAACAAAACAGATAAGAGTGACGCTGGCTCATTTTGTGTAAAGATGCATTTATGATCTATTTTGAGATGACATGAGAAATGAGATGAGATGAACTGAAATCATCCCACACCAGGGAAAGAGAAGCAGAAGAAGAAAAACAGACACAAACTGGAACGGACTGAAAATGCAAGGGAACACAGATACTGAAAATATGAATATGAACAAAAAATATTCAACAAAAACTATGTATAAATTACCAAAACAGCACTAAAAAAACAGTAATATACACACTGATCATTCACACTTTACATACCATAAATGACAAACATACCATACTACACACATACCATACAATGCATTTCACATATTACATATGCACATACTTCATACAGGGCACTAGGATGCATTAGTCTGACAGTGGTTGGAATGAAGGACCTGCAGTAGTTCTCCTTAGACTGTGGCTGCAGCTGTCTACTGCTGAAGGAGCTGCTTAGTTCATCTACAGTCTGATACAGTGGGTGAGAGTTGTTGTCCATGATTGATGTCAACATCCTCCTCTCAGCCACTTCTTCAATAAGGTAGGGCTGCAGCAAGCGATTCTTTTAGTAATCAAGCATTCTATGATTCTGGCGATTAATTGACTAATCGGATAAGAAACGCTGCGTTTTTTCATAAATTACTTTAGCCTTATTTATGGGTAATAGTAATATATAAAAGTGAGAAGAAGAACAGTCTCTGAAATGAGAGAATTTCACATACATCGCTGGGTAAAGTTAGACACGGCACTCATTTCCTTTATTAATCAGCCATTATAAAACCATAAAACACATACGTATGTATGAATCTCAGCTAGAAATCATTGATTAAGGTTAAATGCAATTAAACATGACGTTAACTTGACCTTGTTGTGTCGGGGCCGCTCGCCAACACTGGTTGTTTTCTATTTCTATATTGTGTCATTAAGGACTTGCTGTCTCCTCTTTTGGTCTCTTGCTGTTTTCTGGTCCCTCTTTCTCCATTGTTTTGCAATCTGCACTTCACATCCACGTTACAGCTGCTTAGGAGATCAACAGTGGATGTAACATGAGCGTGTTGTGCAACAGAAATAACCATCCATGCAAAACACAGTGCGCTGTATAGGTGTACTGGATTTAACGAAACCTTGAGGGTAATAATTTGCCTCGAGGCTTTTTAATAATCAAATTACTCGATTTACTCGATTTCAGCCCTACAATGAAGTCCAGAGGGCAGTCCGAGACAGAGCTGGCCAGCTTAACCAGCTTGTTAAGTCTTTCTCAGTTTGTCAAGTCAAGTCAAGTTTATTTGTTTCGCCCAATATCACATACATTGTCTCAAGGGGCTTCACAAGCACACCTAATGACAGCAGTTCCCGCCCCAGCCCACAGCTTTCTAAGGAGACAAGGAAAAACTCCCCAAAAAACCTTAGCATGAAGGAAAAAAGGAAGAAACCTTGGGAGAGACAATTCAAGAGAGATTCCCTCTCCTGGAATGGCCAGTGTGGAATAGGAACCACATGTGGGATAAATGAATTAATTAAATGGACAGTCAACAGCCCTTCCACAGCCCCTGCAGGCCGCTGCAAGAAGGTTGCAGATTCCACCAAAGGGTCGTAAAAAGTTTTTAACAGTGTCCTGCACACTCCAAAGGACCTCAGTCTCAGCAGGTGAAGACAACTCTGGCCCTTCTTGTATAGGACATATATATATATATAGGACATATGTGTTTTGACCACCCAGGTGTTTGTACTCCCCCACCGTCTCAATGTCCAGACCCTGGTGTTCACTGCTGTAGTCTGGGGCACCTTCCAACAGAAGTCTATCACCAACCCCATCTTACTGGCATTGATATGTAGATGGTTGAGTTCACACCAGGCGACAAAGTGTGAAAACAGCATCATGCACTGGCACGATTGCGGTCACTTTTTAACTCACACACTCTCAAAAGCTGGTCAGTCTGGTGCCCTGTATTGTACTGATTGCACTGAAGAAGTCAAAAACCTTGACTCTCACAGTGCTTCCAGTGTTCTCCAGATGTGACAGGGACCTGTGTGTTTGATTGACAGATTGTTAATATAGTACGATTTATTATCAACAACAACATTGTTTTTGTGCAATAAAACTATTTGGAGAATTTGTATCTTATATCTTAAAACACAGAGATCATCTAACTATACGAATGAGCAAACACGTGCCATTCCTTGAACTGGCTAGCTGCTGACTGGAGTTATTTGATAAAAAGGCATGTAATTATTGTAGGATGTTCAAATTAAATTGAATATGAGGGGTTGAACAAAGCCAGTCTATGTATTTCGGAACTTGTGTCCAGGGACCATCAAAACCAGACCGTTGGTCTCTATACTTATGTCCTTTAATGACTGGGCTGTTCTTCTTCACACTCAACAGAAGAGAAAGAAATAATGATACTTTATTGATCCCTGCAGGGAAATTAATTGCATTCTGCATTCTTACCAATGAGGAGCAGTGGGCAGCACACGCACAACGTGCCCGGAGACCAACACCAGATCTTCCACCTTGCCTTCGTCAGGGGCAATGGCAGGAGTGATTAAGAGTGATTAGCATAATGCACGTGTTTATTGTGGGTGGGGGAAACTGGAGCACCTGGAGGAAACCCATGCAGACACGGGGAGAACATGCAAACTCCGCACAGAAAGGTGCGGAGGATTCAAACCCACGATGTCCTTGCTGTGAGGCAACAGTGCTAACCACAATGCCATCGTGCTGCCAAGAGGGATTGATATTTGCATGTGTAGAAAGTTGCTGATGACTCAAGTCAACTCTTCGCTGAAAGCCTTGGTCTTGTCACCCTGCGCTCATCTTGAAAAAAGTGTTTTTGAAAATTCTTTACAGTACACAGAAAAGTTTTGAGGTGAGGCAAAGCAGACAAGTAAGGTGGAAAGTCAGACAGATTAAAGCAAGGCAGGCCCCAGACATATTTCTACCTCTGCAGAAAGCCTTAACTTCAATCACTTGGTGGATATTTGTTTGCCGTTTGCTGGCACAATATAAGATACGCTGACAGCAATAAATGTAATACACAATCAGCCAGCATGTCTCTGGTCCACATTCACTGACAGGAGTGGTGGTATTTTGGCATTATGGAAGTGTGTGGCAGTGTTGCACACTGCAGAGGCTACGAAGCAGAAATGTTAGTTGTACAATTTTAAGATAAACACTGTTTATGCTATAGATTGGTGTCTGATTGGGCATGCTTGGGGCACCACCTGTCAGTCGTGTCTGCATCGGAATGCACCAATTGGAAGTGTGCAACACTGGGATGAGGTGGATGTGTGCAAGCAGAGGTGAACGTAAGAAAAAAAAAATCTCAACAAAATCTGTCTGTGTTTCGTTCAGCCTCGCAAAGCCAGCGCCACCTGCAGCTCAGCAACAGCGGCAGCCTCCAGCGGACTGGAGGACTGGAGCGCCAGGTCGCCTCGACAACGGGACTCCGACTCCTCCCATTCTGACCTCACCACTCCAGCTACCAACAACAAGCCCCCCTCACCTGCTGGAGCCGCTCTCATACTGAGCAAACCCCCCTCCCCCTGTGCGCCAGGTAACACAAACAATACCTTTACACGTCTGTTCAAACTTCCAGTAGAGTCCGATTAAGGCAATCAATTTTTTTTCTATTTGTTTTCCAATGTGAACATGATCATTCAAAATCGGTATCAATAGAAATAAGTTTAGATAACAGACAGAGATGATGTCCTGTGCAAGTCTATTTGTTTGAGGAAGTAATATTATTGTGTCATGTAGATTTTATGAAGTGGAGTCATTTTAATTCCGTCCATTTTTAAGTGTTACTCACATTATGCCTTTGTTGCAGTACAAAATTGACTAATCACATTAATGTTTCCTTTGCTCGCCTGCATTTGCTTCCCTTCTCTCTTATATTTTATGATATACACAAACTCACACAATTCCAACTCCTCCTTAAAGTGAAAGTTGTTATGCCTGTTTGTGATTATTCATGTTTAAATTACAATGGCAAAGCTTTCTATGGCCTCTTTCAGTTGTTCTGGCCTCTGTTCCAGCATTGGGATGTTGTTCACACTGACATACCATTCCCAGATTTTAAGGGAAAGTTTATGTCGTTCTGACGTTTAAAGTCTGAATCTGACAGGATCATCACAGTTTAATGCCAGATAATAACTGAGAAATACATGAAGACACATTCCTGCCTTGACTCCAATGTTACTATGCATGTTACTAGGATCTCATTCCACAATCAAATTGTCCAACATTATAGCTTTGGCTCACATTCAGACACACTAAGGTAAAGAAAGCTCTGTGGCAATGAGGTTTGTGACTGTAGGCTTTTCACCAAACATTCTATTGTGTGCCAACAGTATAAAAACAGTTTGTGAGAGTCAATGTATTTGAGTATTTCAGGTCATTTTGTATACAAAGATATTGTGGTTTGGTGACGAGTGCTGTTGATTTGCTGTTGATTGTTGCCTTTTGGATTTCGAAAATAGTTCATTAATAGTTTGTATCTTAGGTAAACTGTTTACTGTTTTTACTATGGCAGAGGTTTTTTAATTCTTTATAATTTCTAATTTGGATGAATCTCTGTTTACTTATCAATGCAGTAGGATCGTCGGAATTTCAATTGATTCATTGCTCTGTGTGTGTTTGTGTGTAGGTCCCAGTAATCAGAGTCGTCATCATTTGGAGTACAGAGCCATCATGCAGGAGATGTCGCCTACAGCGTTTGGTAAGAAGCATGCTGTAGTTTGTGTACTTGTGAGAACCCTTTTTCACAAACTGTGACTGCTTCAGCTCACGTTGGGTCAGCTTTGACTTATTGGAAAACAATGCAGGCCACCGGCTCGGTACGATTCAGTCATACTGAAAAAGAGCTGGGTTTCACATACCAAGTTCAGTCAGTAGCTCATTTGTGTACAGCTAACACAGACAGACACCGCCAGCAGAAACCTACTAGTTTTCCCTTTATTACTTGACTAGAAAATGATTTTGCACCTCTGCTAATCTCTCCATAAGCAGAAGTGACAGTATCAGAGATGGGACTATGAACAGTGGCAGTACCAGTTGTAGTACAATGAGTAATATGTTGGTATTGTTATAATT
>OMNV01010822.1:0-12068 GCA_900303265.1 Brotula barbata | reverse complement strand
CCATTATCCTGCTTTCTATTTCCATTGGAATGAAAGCTATCCATCAGGAGCCCATATAGGTCCTTTCAAAGAGAATAAAGGCAACAGTGTGAATGGACCCTGTCTGTGGTTCGCTCACACACCGGAGACAACAGATGTGTTAAACACAGCCAGCTCCGTCACAAAAAGTTGAGAGAGGCGCTGCATGCTCGCTAATGGAGACGCAGCTTTATGTTAATTGCTGAAAAGAGTGAGTCAAAGCTGCTTTATCCTGGACGCTACTGCGGGCATGTCCCATGTCCCAAGTCTTCAACTCCCTCGTCTTGCATAAATGGAACACAGGCCACTGTAAGCTGTTTTATAAACGCTCCTGTAACCATGGCTGCAGCAGCTGATTTCCTGCCCCTGTCTTACAGACCTAGGGAGTTACTTTTTACTGTACGTTGATAGCTACAATTATAGGTTGTTCCCAAAAAGTTTGAATCGTTTGGACTTTGGATGAATTTCGCTCTATTGCCCTAAAATGGCTTTGTTTTGTCTTCATTTTTCTTGCAACAATAGAAAACATGGCTTCCACGATGATAGCGAGCCGTGGGATCCTGTTTCTGTTTGGCTGCTGGGACCTATATTCCTGTGGGAATTCATGTTAGGCTTAATCCACAGAAATCACCACTTTTTCACAACAACAAATAGAAAATGTTTAGCTACATAAGTGATAGGATGAAACTTTAAGAAACTTCATCCTTTGTCTTTTATTTGCTCATCTTAGTCAAAGATGGCAGACATCCATTATTTGTTCTTAACAGCATGAGCGTGAACCACTGAAAAAGTGGATCACATGACGCCCAAGTGTGGATGTATTTTCAAGTATTGACTGACTGATCTCGGTTCTCCAGCAGCTTCGTTTAGTTCTACCCAGGCTGCTTCAGACTGAACGCTCTTTGTAGAAAAATATCTGCTGTTTTTTGTTTATTTCACCCTCATACAGAGGAGCTGAATTGATGTTCTCAGCTCAGTATCCTTCTGTGACACTAAAGGAGGAGGAGCAAAGGTCCCGGCTTCAAAACCCTGAGCGCAAACAATGGGGGCTTGGCTTGGACAGCCTGAGGCAGAGCCATCTGCCACGGAGAGAGTGGAGTCCCTTTGTCAGCTATTGTGGAATGTATGGGCAGATTGATGAGAGCCGGCTGATTCCTTTAGGGCCCAAGAGGCAGCAGGCAGCACACCAGACTCAATGTTCACCACAGGGAACCCCCCCCCGCCCCCTCCTCCGTCTGTCGCCATATTCAGTCACATGATTGAACAGCTAGACAATACAACCTGGGAAAAAGGAAAGGAAAAGTGGTTTCAGCCGAAGTGGTGTTCGGAACAAATCCAGGCTGTGTTCCCAGTCCACTGTACTCCTGTGGGCATTCCATGAAAGATTATGATGTTTTGTGGGTAACCCTACACAGGAAGGACCGAAAATATTGACTAAGTAAGCGAAACATGTGCATTAAAAGTTCTATAAAGTTTCTGTAAGGCTGTTGAAATTACTTTTTTAAAGATGGCACTTTATTAAATATTTCCTTTTACTCCTGTGTAGTTACGATAAACAGATTCAGCAGCATTGGGTCTCTTTACACTCTTCTTTTGGACTCCTGGTATGTATGTAGGAACCAGAGATGTCTGACGTGATACAGGCCGCATTCCTTCCCAATCATAATGCCGTCATGCTTCGATGGTGACCTCTGACCCTCTCAGCAGGTGTGTTTGGCCAGCCTTTATTGAGAGAAGCGGCCTCTCTGCCTTTTGGAGTGGGTTGGTCACCAGAAGGAAGAGAGTAGGGAAAGACAGGACAGATGTTGTATGTGAAATCCCCCAGGGAAAGTGTGCCGCCATGGAGAGAAGGGGTCAGAGCAAAAGGGCGGATTTCTGACAACAAAAGACAAACTCCAGTTTCCATGGCAGCTTGTTTCTCTGTCAGCATCACTGAGCCGTCTGTTCTCCAGGACTTAAAATGGAACTTTGGCTCCTCGTTCCCTGACAAAATGTTCTTTTATTCATATCCTACTTGTCTTTCCCTTCCAGAGTGAAATCCTCAGAATCTGATTCAGAATCAGAACCAGGATCAGGATTTACTCTAACCACACTGCAAAACCTGGACTCATGGAGATTCTTGATATCACTGACTTCTGTCCTGTGAACAGGGATAGACAAATGGGTGGACTGTATATCTGGAGACAGATATGGAGACTTCAGCGAGGCGTGTCAAAACCACAGGGTGCACAGACACAAGACACACATGAAAGCTCAGTGTGCTGTCCTGACTGTTTACAATATCTGAGTCATTTCCTTTGAGGTGATGACTTTAGAGGAATGTAACTTTCAGATGCTGTCTTTGATCAAACCCTGGCGTCATCATCTTATCTCAGTAGGCAGTAAATGAGTAATAAAGCCTTCACTTCAGTGGAGGGAAGGGTAGCGTGCTGTCTGCTGAGGTTACGGTGTGGGAGGCCCCCGGAGCAGATAACATCCTTATTGCAGTCAAACGTTACGAGGACGATAACAGGATGTTTATCCACCTGGATTACTCGTCATTTTACAGTAAACACGACTCTAGGATGAGGTCATCGGGAAACGGGTACATTATTTGATTATTTCTATTTTCTTTCTACTCCACTACATTAAACAGTCTGTACATTTACATATACCTCAATTGGACGGCGATTAAGGCAATAAATTCCAACATCATGTATAAAGATTAATGGGATTAAAATGTTCAAAATTTGGTATCTTTACTCTCCAATGCATTATTAATGGTTGGATGGATGGATGGATGGATGGATGGTTGGATGGATGGATGGATGGATGGATGGATGGATGGATGCATGGATTGATGTATGGATGGATGGTATATTGGCTGCAGTTACTGCTTACTTGGAGATAAAGCTTTGTTGTAGAATATTTAGGAGTATTTTCTCAATCTGTGGAGGAACATGTAATCCCTAACATAATCTGAAAGTCCTCAAAATTGGCAATTTAAACTCTCATAACACTTCAGTAGGAATTCTTTTTTTACAAACTGCTTTTAGCACTAGGACCTTCTTACTTTTACTGGGTGTTTTATTATTGCATTTTTACCTCTTTTATTTTAATTATAATTCTTCCTCCACTACTGTAGATCACGAATAAATGCTAAGGCAGTTAAATCTGATATACGCTCCATTAAATTATAAGATTTTTGCCTTCATCTAACATTGAATGCTGAACCTTGTGTAAGAGTCGGGTTTATTAAATGTGTGTTCTAAGTGCAATAAAGTTGGCTGTGACTTGTAAATGCCAATAAAAATCATGGGGGACGCTAATAAAAGGACACATGACAGCGTTACACAGAACAACATGGGCACATACTTTGTGCTTGCACTGCAATAATGACTTTGTGTACCTTTGATCCTCTGAAGGATTCATATAAATACGTTCAAAAGCTTCTAAATAGACAAGACTTAAAAAGAGGCTTACGTCACACCCTTGATGTTGTTTGTGTTCGACCTTGTCTGTAAAAACAGCATTGTTCGTTCCGTGGGGGTCTCTGACCGACCACAAAGAGCCCACGGACAATATTCAACGCTCACAGGCCAAATGCCAGCCTCTCATACAGGAGTTGTCAGTTCTGTGATGCATGACATTTGTATAACATTACTGGGGTCACAGCCCAGGGTTGACGCGGTGGTGGCTGAAGGAAAGGAGGCGGGTCAGGCCTCTGGACGAGTCTTGAACTTCAGCCGATGTGAAGAAAAGACAGGTCAGGTGACGCATAGATACACATCTCGGCCAAAGTGTTTGGTGGTCGTGTTTCTATAGATCTGTTGTTGAGAGACTTAAGGCTGAGACTTAAGTTTCATAAGTTCTAATAATTCATATTGTCAAAGATGCATTGAACTAAGAAAAATTAAAGATGAATCTTTATTCTAGCCGATGTTTGAAGGAAGATAGTGGAAACTCAATGAAATCAGTAGTCAATAAGATAAAAAAAAAAAAAGACAGTTGATAAGATGGAGTGACACAGTGTGAAATATACAGAGTGCATTGCTATGTTGTCAACTTTCTCCACAGTTTTTGCGAGTCAAACATCACTTCCACAAATAGAAGTTCACTCGTTGCCGTGTTGGACAACAGAGTTCTTCAAATGTCAGAGGATGATAAACAAAAATAACAAATGAACCCTGGGAGTCCTTCTGTCCAAAACCAGGAGGTTTGTCTCTGCATCCGTCTGCCAAAAAGGATACAGGTAAGCCTGGAGCCAACACAAATATGGAAACCTGTGTGGTGGAAGGTGGGGCTCTTTCCTCTCTGTGAATCTCGCCCTGATTAGCAGGAAAGGGTCATCGTCCCTTGACATCCCATTGTCTCTGCAGTATTGACGGAAAAGATGCTCGCTTCCTCAGGTCACTATTGATGGTTTTGCCGCTCTTGGCCAAAGTGTGTGTGACCTGCTCACCATGCTGCGCTGACCTCAGAGGAACAACGTGAACGCGGTCACATCTCCAGGAAGGGGGCCTCGCTGTGATGTTGGATTCTCCTCTTATAAACAGTCGGAAATGCTGTCATGGCATGTTTTTCTTGTCACGTCACCAAACTGTACTGGAGCTTGACGTCTTACTCAGAGCTCCATGTTCTTAAGTTTAGATAGATGTCTCCTTTTAAAAACATTTTCTAGACCACACCTCTTCCTTAGCTGCAGCAGCACTTTGCACAATGAGTGACATTGTGCCGTTTTGGGTTAGTGTTTCTTTAAGGCCTCCCCTCTCAACACCCACAGACTGAGGAACACAGATGCTGGCCTCACTAACCATTTAAATTCATGTCCTCTGTTGATGTAAGCCTGTTACATAAGCAAGGCATTAGTCAAAAACAACTAAGGTGTTGTTTCAAAGTATTTGTTGACCCTAAGGTTACAACCAATTCCAATTCCCTTCATTTAATCCGGCCTACGCTGGTGCAAGTGAAATAACCGGATAAATATTGCTAAGGATGTGAGCCATCAAACTCTGACCTCCATCTGCACAGCTTCCTCTCCACTCTCCCTGGGTGGGACTCCCCCACGGTCCAGAGCTGCTAATAGCTCACACATATCCACTGTTCGCCTATCATGTCTGTGATTACGCAGGCTGCGCCTTCTCAGTGTTTCTCAGGGTGCCAAAGTTAGGGACCCCGACGATAAGCGCTTTGGAGTCGTAGGAGTTTGCTGTGTTTGGGTCGTTGCCATTGGAGATATTAATCTGCAGTCATGGAGCAGGAAATAAAAAACAAAACTTTAAAACACACTAAATGAGTGGAAACAGCCAGTTAATCCGTGCTCTTCATAACAATAATCAAGCTTGTTTCTCACAAAACATCTCAGGGCTGAGATCATCTTTGTTATTGGATTTGTAATGGGAGAAAATCCTCTTAACATAAGATGTTGTGGGAAAACGGGCTGTGGCTGTGTTTTGTTCGCCTGAAAACAAAATTATTGTAAAATGGAATGGATTCAAAGACAAAGTTGATCTTATTTTGTAAAGACAAAATATAATTAGGTGTTTTTGAACTAAAAGTTCTAAACTGAAAATTTACAAATGTAGAAATTATTTCTTGAAATAGCCACAATTTTTACATACAGTACTTTGTATAGGTTCAGATGCACTACATGCTACACCAATCTCAGTTTATGTCTTTTTCAAACTTATTAGGGTATTTGCATGAGTTTGGAAAAAATAAGTTTTGCCTGATTAGGAAAGTTTAGAGTGAAAGTTTGAATCTCTCATTACTTACATACTTAGGACTTTAAATTCCCTTGAAACCCGTCCGTCCTCTTCACTCTAATTGTTGCCATGACAACCCTTCGGCCTTCATCTCTTGCTTTGTGATTCTTCTCCAGGTGGTTCTCGGTCTTCCTCCTGCCTTGTGGGCTTTTACTTTGGTTTTCGATTAGTTGATTTTGAAACAAGCTGTTCTGTCAGGCTCCATTGTATTCTACTGTTGCTGGTTACCTGTTTCATTGCTCAGTCTATGCAGAGGAGGAAGAGGAAGCATCCCTGTTGCACTCCCATCAGGATCTCAAAGGCCTCCGATAGGCGTCCTTCGTGGAGGACTTGACATTGCATCCCTTGGTAGATGCTCTGAATGATGATAATCTCTCATCGCCCCTCAGGGAATGTGTGCAGGAAGTTTACTTTGCTGCTCTATACGTCAGATTGTTGGGGCCACCTCAAGTACACAGAACAGCTCTGTCTTTTTTCTTCCCGTCTCATTAAATGAGCCACGATTCCCTCAAAAAGTGCAAAGAAAATAAAATGATTCTGTTATTGATTGAACACAAGATGAAAAGTTTTTATTTCATCCCCATAGTAAAAAAAAAAAAGGATGGGTGGTCAGACTTTTTTCCAATCATTTTTATTCTATTTCTATTCAAGAAGTCATTATTTTCATGCTGAGAAAGTGTGTTGTCAGGTGACTGCTGGGATTTTGCAATCAAACCAATCTCAGCCATTTTATTGCTCTATAATGTGAACGATGGGCCACTGGGATTTCAGTGGCGACATTGAGTCCATGAACACATCAGCGCACATCAATGGGCTCTCTTTGAAGAAAGTCTATTTTCATTTAAGTTACTAAATACCACTTTTCCCAGAGGCATCACTTAAAAAAAACATCAATATTTCCTCTGTTTGAATTGAGGTGGTCTTACAAACACAATTTATCTCAAGATAAGATTTATAGTTAGCTTAACTGAGGGCAACATGTGACATTTGTTTTTTTTTTCTTTCGGGAAAGTTTGGGATTTTCCTTTAACTCACACTGTGGTCTAAAGAAAGACGTCATGGCAGCCAGGAACGCAGTGATCCAGGGTTATCAGCTGTTTTAAACCTCCGACTCTCAGGGAAGAATCCTACCTGCAGAGATAGCACGAAGAGCCATACCTACCACTCAGGTCTACAATATAGCAAACCGGCCCCATGTGGGCTCTCAGAATGACTCGGATGGAGGTGAAAGGTGAAGTGACCAGATTGATGGCGCTAAAACGTAATTCAATAACATTATATTTGCAGTTATATAATAATTTGGATTGTGAGGTTCCATCTCCTCGATCGGTGCATCCGACGAGGCCCATACTGCAGTCTTTATACTCTAAATCTAAATAAATCAAGTAATATTTCTCAAGTTATCATAACAAAGGTGTCTAATTTAGAGAAAGTTCCATTTCATTTGATTCATTGAAGTAGAGTTGAAAAGTTAAGGTGTCAACTGTCAGGGGGTCAAGATTGAACCTTTGTGTTACCTTTACGTCCTCTTTGCATTATCTGTAACACAGAGAAGGTCAATTCCGTTCCCATGGTTACATATAGATTACAAAGGAAGGTAAATGGGCGTGCTCCTTCTATTTGATCTCCTTTGTTCTCTCTCCAGTTGCAATTTACACATGCAAGAAGATACGCTTTCTAATGGAGTGGAAACTCTTAAAGAACCAGTACTGCACATGAACACAACAGGAGAGCCTTAATGAGGGATGAAACACTGTCAAGTCTTATTTGGTATCAGATGTCCCCCAAGGAATGGCATGAACGTATAAGCCCAGCTATCACTCAAAGATTGGTTTGCGGTGGAGCAAAATGAAAAGCGGTTCATCAGAACCACGTGTGTTTTCCAGGCCCTTTTGGGTTGGGCATTATTTGTGCATGTCACAATCAATTCATTAAGAAAAAGGCCAACTTCCCTGGATGTGACAGCAAGAAGGGTTTCAGCAATACCCAAAGCCAGAAAAGGCTTAAGGATCTGAAGAGTGTAATAAATAAAAAACATTATTTGGACTGCACGCATTAGTTAGTCAGTTTTAACTTTCTGTCAGAAATAAGTTACGCTGCTGTAAAACCCTGCTCATGCTTGTCCAGTTTTCCTTGGTCTGTGTTGAGTTAGAGAGCGAGCAACTTAAAACGCCGCTGTGGAGTTGGTTTCTCACTCACAGAGTAAAAAAAAAAAAAAATCAGTGTTCCATCATGTAGCATAATGGCTATATTCCAAATAAAAGGCTTATATTAGACAATGAATGTCTCTTTCATTTGTTGCTGAGATTTATGATATTGTTGTGTAATGAATGAATTCAGGATGAAGCTATTAAAAATCTAATTAACCATCCATCAGAGCTGAGTGAGAACTGGGCCGTTGTGACATTTTGCGTGTAAGTAGGTTGAGAACTAGGCTGAAGGACAGCGAATGTGGTCTCCAAATGTGAGCTGTCACACAAAAGACCAGATGATATATGAAAAAAAAAACATCCAAATATAAATCATTCTAATTGGTGCAGTTATGGGCAATTGCAGCCAACAATTTATTCTTTGGGGTCAAATAAAATATAGAAAAGTCTTGCGGTCTGATGTCGTGTTCATCACACTTGCTTGGAATGCAAACCACGCCTTCAATATCTGTAGAGCAACAACGACTCGGCTCCCAACAACAAATCAGCGCCTAATCTAAAACGTACGCAGCACATTAGCCGTCTGCAGGTAGCGATGTGGATGGAAATACACCAGCGGAGGCAAGACGGAGAGATCGATTACTGAGAGGTTTCCCATGGTCCTCCCTCTCTCCAGGGAGAGATCTGCTGCTTTGGCGCTGTGTGCATCTCTCAACTGTCATTATCACCGATGGGAGCCATAATAGGTCAGGGAGATGAGATAACATAGTGAGCAATGGAGCAGCAGGTGAGAGGCTCAACAGGACATGATTAGGTATCTGGGTCCCAGGGTGTAGCATTGCCTCGGGCCTCGAGGGCCCAGCCCCACCATCTGCCGGGGAAAATTCCTCCTGCTGCTCAAAAGAAGCCCATACTGTTGCTGCGGGGCATTGCTTTGAGTTTCTCCTGTTACCTTTTATAGAGAGAAGTGTTACACTTGAGGGGTCTTTTGTTACAGTTTCAAACACTCACAGGAAGAATGTGGAAAAGCTTTGAAAATAACAATGAACTGCAATTTCTGGTGTTTGTGTTGTAACTCTTTGTTACGCTGAATTGTGCGTATCTCCTTTCACGTGCGCCAAATATAATCACTGTCACTTGTACTGTAAAAATGCAAACTGGACTGTATTTTGGTATCACAGAGCATGTGGCATCAAATGCACGCCAATTTAGAAGTCACACTTCTTTCTCAGGATGCTTCTTTTTCTTTTACTTGGCCCTAATCCTTGTCTGTGCACCTGGAGTTATCCATGAAGTAGTGAAAATAGTGTAACCACCTTGTGTTGTGTCCTGTGATTGGATACGGAGTCCAGATCCTGTGAATTTTCAGGCTTGTAGGATTCAGGACTCCAGTATGAGGCCATCAGTCACTGAGAACACACCCCAGGGATGTTCTGATGACAGCCATGCTGGATGGTTCACACATGACCGGAGAGCGCTGCTGCAAGCAACACGCCGTCTTGTAACCTCCCACAACGAGCACAACTTTGATCTGACAACACGGCGTAAAATTGGAGATGCCCACGACACTTACAAGTGCCAGGTCACCAGTCTGTCTAAAAGACAGACACAGATGAGGCCGAACATGAGAATATTGAATTAGAAGCTGCCGTAGAAATTTATGATGTGGCTGCACCTGGCGAACAATCAATCAAGGTTTGTCATTGATGCCCTTTGATATGGAGCTCAAGATTCAAGAGGATCTTCATAGAACAATCTCCATTCCATCCATCGTGGATTCAAGCATCGTTTTATTAATGTAATCCACTAAGAACACCAGAGTACACAGGAACGTAACGCCAGGGGATGCTGTATGGAGGACACAAATGCAACAACATAGATTCTCTGTTTATGAGCCTGTTTTTTAGCACCTGGGAGGAGATGGTATAAACGTTATGATGCTCGATGAGAACAGTTTGAACACAGAGAGAGAGAGAGAGAGAGACAAAGAGAGAGAGAGCAGATCAGAGTTTTCATTGGGATGGATGACAGAAAGCAATATTCCATTAAATGTCTTTGGTCTTGTGTTCTACTCATTTATTCATTCATTATTAAATTGATCAAGTTCAAGGTATTTCCCATTTCAGCTGAGTCCAATGGAGACATCTGTCCATGTCTTTATTACATTGTTAGTTGATTCACAGCAGTGATTTTCTCAGAATTTACATGTTGTTAAAACGACCATAAACCCAGATTTATCTTTCCCAGAGTGTTTTACTTTATTGTTGATGTGTCCCAACTGTAGTAACACAGTGCATCTGACTCACATTTACACTGTGAGCTTTAGAGTGTGGAACCGCTAGTTGTTATTATCAGCACATAAAAAAAATAAAATAAGGTGATTAAAATTACCTGCACCAATTTACATCATCGGTGTTAACAAATTAGCCCTCAAAATTGAAGAAGTGTCTCAAAGCAAAATTTAACACAGTGTAACGTGTCAAATTGTGATAAATACACCACAAAGTCTTAACGTCTGATGTGATGCGCTGATCGAGTCCACAGAGGGAAGTCTTTGCAGGCTATTCCATTTACAGCGTTCAGTGTAATGCTGATAATTACAGCACCTTTTCCTGTTGAGCAAAATGTATCTAATATATCCCCCTACCGTTACAAGAAGTGTTTCCACAGTCGAACGCGTCTCTGTGGCGTCTGTGAATACAATAGAAGTGTGCAAAGGACGAGCAGTAGCAGCCACATGTGTTAGATCACTTAAAATCAGTTAAGAAGCTTGTGGTGCTGTTAAAGTTATCAGACACTGATAACCGTGACCAGCACCCCGACCTCAGACTAATCGATCAGGACATGCTCATTTTCCACCATGTCTACGTCTAGGGACACGTTGACTCCAAAACTTTACCGACGGTCATCCAAATCCATTTTTGATATGTGTGATGTGTGATGTCCCGCTAGCTTGCTCTACCCATGGCCATTTTCATTTTGCTCAGTATTGTGACAACATCTTTCCAATAAGACACCAACCAGTCAGTCAATTTTCTCCAACAGCATTGGGTGTCTCTGTGCAGATCTGGAGGGCTGATGACTTATCCAGATGTGCAGAGTGATCCTGCACTGGACCTCAAAAGGACCCATAGCGTTCCTGTTGGGGAACCCAGCAGTGTCCTTCTTGAAACAGATGGTTTTAATAGTAAGATCACAAAAGCCAGCAAGAACAAAATCACTCATAGCTACAACATGAAGATTATTTTCAAGAGGAAGATTAATAGATTTTGTTTAATGGGGAAATGGGCTTTGTTCATTTTGATCGGCAACTAATGAGCTGCAGCCACAGCAACAGGTTTGTGTTTCTGAACTAAAATGTTGGAAATGGTTTCGGAAGAGAACTTATATAATGCAAAATAATAAAACGCTTTTAAGGGAATAAAATACTATATATATATATCTACAGTATTGTGCAAATGTTCAGGTCCCCCCCCCTGTCAAACCTGGTGTTTGGTGGTCTTTTTCCCAGCAGTCATTCTAACAGGAAATAGTGATGAAAGCAGGACAAATCCAGGTGTTATCAATGACATTAATTAGGGTTCCATTCCATTTGGGGTGAAGAGAGCCTGGTTCCAAGAGAGGTCACACTAAATCCTTGACCCTTTAGCCTGTAGAAGCTGTTTAACTCTGATTTTTACTACTGCAGACACATTTCCTCTATTTTCTGGTTGTATTCTAGTAAAGAGATAGATAGCATTGATAAAACAACAAATCTAATAGTGGCCTAAGACTTTTGCATAATACTGAATGTCAATTTTTGCTCATTTTCACCATCTCCTTAAATGTTTTAGTCCTGTGCATGAAAACATTTTGGGTTTCTAATGTTTCCTTATACTTCCTACACTGAGATGGTTAAAGCAGACATTGCCCCAAATCCCATATACACCATATTTGGCTTCACTCCAGAAGCCCACTCACTTAAAGATAAGGCCCACATTGTGACAGCATTGGGCTCCTTTCTTGCTGGGTGCCTCATTCTTATTTCCTGGAAAGAACAAAGACCCCAGAGCTTCACTACATGTATTACAGACAGTGTTTTCTTAAACTTGAGAAGATTTGATTCACCTATAATGATTCATTAAAGAACTTGCAGAGGACTTGATCCCATTTCTAA